>JAIPMN010007471.1:0-23532 GCA_020650975.1 Apostichopus californicus
AAAAATATCTTAAAGGAATTGTCTGGTGGCCATTGAAAGGTATCTTAAAAAAAAGAGCATAATTTTCTGAGTATGTTACCTAAATATCAAAATGCTAAAGTTGCTTTTTCTAGAGAAACGAATTTTTAAACTTTCCAGATGGATATTCCAAAAACTAGCCTATGCCTACTTAAGTTAAATATTAAAACCTTCTTTTCCGCCATGGCGGTAAAATGGCGGAAACTCACTTTTGCTATGGCGGAATGTTACTTTTCTTATGGCGGTAAGTTCCATTTTTTATGGCGGAATGTACCGATGGCGGAATGTCACGGCCCCCGCGAAATGATTGCCAAAATTAGCTGAAAATATTACGTTTAGACTCCAGTCAGATTATGTAATTTGTTCCAATGGCTTAAACTGGGAGAGTTTTTATACAGCAAAGGGACCATGATTTGAATGTACACCTGGTGTTATTTCTTTCTGAAATAGACTTGAAGCATTCCATAGTGCATAATGGTTTATATTATGGTCTTAAACCCATAACTGTACTTACGTTAGGGCCAGTGTAACTTAGTGGTTCATTTTAGGTGTTTTAACGCCCGCAGGCCAAAAACATTCCCTTTTCATGCCAAATTTATGTTGGTTTACGTTTGACACTGACATCTTGAGAGACATGTCTTAGAATTTTACTACCAGTCAGCAGCTTTGCAGTTTGTATCTCGAAAATCCTGACTTTCAACGAGCATTGTTTTTTGTCTTTCAGGATGGAGTTTGATAGAAATTTCAGAATATGTTATTGGTATCATTCATTTTGTTTGCTGGTAAGGCTAAGTTTCTTTCTTCACTGAGTTTTTAAAACATAAAGAAACTGACTGTTTTTATTAGTCTTGCATTATCAGCTACTGTAGTGTAGGCTATGCTAATTCTTTTACAAATGGCGCGGCAAAAGTTTCGGGTCGAAAATAAGGAAAATTATCATATTTCTAGCCAATCATAGATGTGATCTGCTTTATTGGCTCCAATTGTAGCACGATATAGTTTTGTGATTACGTTATTGACCTGCCAGGGTCGTTAATCAACCTCAGACTTTACAAAATTAGCCTCCATAGCTTCTAAACACCATTAGGCTATTTGTGTAAACAGTGTGGAAATATGTTCATGTCTACAGTGTAGTTAATCACACAGCATTCACACAAAGACCCTCATACAAGAAAAAATATGTGGCAGGCATTGCAGACTAATTGGTAAAAAAAAGTCATTTTAAGAGAATGGCAGGTCCATTATGTTATTTCAAGAAACTTTTCCCATAATAGCTTGCTTACAGTTGGGCCCCTGGGGTTTATAAACAGACCTTTAATATCACTTTTTACCATGCCATTGGTATGTTGCCGCAACAATATGTATGCATAGACTAAGCTTACTTTAGTTGGTAAATTGTAGTATAGAATTTGCCTAGGTTTGTAGCGTAATTTAGGCTAACTTGCAGTAGGCACACATCGTACAGTTATGATATAGCCTACATTAGGCCTAGTGTTACTACTACTAGATAGGTATTAACTAGTATTAGGCCTATACTTAAGTAGGCCTAAGTTACATGTCCGATCAACTCACAAGGATGAAACCGCTTAGTTCCCATTTTGCTAGTAATTCTGGCATAGCGGTTACTTCCTTGGTAAACAAAACATGTTGAGAAAAACCTGTGACAATTTCCAAACCGAGTACAAGCCATTACCACAGAACTAAAATACACTAGCCTTAGTTAAATAGAGTGATCATATAGTAAAATTACGTAATAGTTCGCGCACATGGGTTACGTTGGTCAAAGGTCATATCCAAGGCAACCTAAGACCGTAGTATGTATACACAACTTGGCTGTCGCAACACTAACTCGTAACGCTGCTTGTACTGTACTATCCTACGCAGCAAATGGTAGTAAAAGATGGGATCGTTGAACAATCTCTGGTCTCTTTGTTAGGATGTTGTTCTGTTTACTTATTGATTGGCGTAGAAAACGCCACATGATGTATGTATAATCATCGGTGTTCGTAACTAGGAGATACCATGCCTAACTTGTAAGTTATTGCAGGTTACACCTTAATTTATGTAGTAAATTCTAGCTTAAGCTTTTCCATTTGTGGTTGGAATTAATGATGTGTCCCGTCAGTGGCCTTACTGAAACAGTATGGAATTGAAAATCACAAATTACACAAGTGGAGGTAGGTTTTGGACATTCACAGTTAGAATAAGCCTAACGTTAGGTCATCACGTTACTGCTAAGCAATATTTTACTTTTAAGAAGTGCTGGTAAGTGAACACTAACGTTTCTTATAGTATATAACTTATAAGCCTTGACCAGTAGAAATATGGTTAGACCTAAAGCAAAGGACTAATTTACTCTAAGATGGGATATAATTAAATGATAGAACCTGCTTAATCATTAATGCTACTGTACTATTTACATATCTGCATCACAAAGCAAACAATCATGTGTGGCAGAGACTAACAATTTCTGAAATTTAGGGCTTAGATCACAATGCGGCAAGAGGAAAAGGAAAACATGGCTCAATTAATTCAGCTCAAATTGATCTCATACAGCCTAGGCTAGCTTAGTTGTTCAGGTGAAAAGATAAATACACAATACAGTGCACAAGGAAACAGATTATGCAAACAAGGCTAGTGACCATCAAGAAAAAGATACACAAGCAAACAGCATCAATTCAACAATAGATGCTTACCAAAAGTTACTTTCTTTCTTAGATCAAACAAACCCTGAAGTTACCAAATTGTGATCGCAAGGTGATATTCATGTTATTCATAACTAGGCCTGAGTCGGGTAGCAAAAATTGGAATCGGGTACCTGTTATCATTACCCGGTCGGGTAACAGGTACCCGAAACGGAAGTAGGTCACTTCGCCCAACAACCATTTCGACCAACCTTACCATTTCGGCCAACCTCGTTGGTCATTTCGCCCAACCTTGCTGGTTATTTCGACCAACATTGATTAAGTAGGTCAGTCAGTATGATGGATCAGTATTTTAGGGTTTAGGTTTGATAGGTTTTTATGGAGACCAATTCCCCTTTGTTTGTATAACATTAGATTAACACTATGTAGAACTAGATTAACATCTAACGATATCGAACGGACATCACTTTATTTACCTACCACAAAGTTATATAACCCAAAATAAATCAAATTGAACTAGTGAAATAGAAAAAGTGATATTATTCTGACTGAATATGAGTAAAGAAATGGTTGGTCGAAATGACGAACAAGGTTGGGTGAAATGACCATGCTGGTTGGGCGAAAATGACCATGCTAGTTGGGTGAAGTGGCAGTTTGGCGAAATGGTTGTTGAGTGAAGTGACCAGAAAGCCCCGAAACTCCGGACCGAATATTGCCAAAAAATTGTGATTGAAAAATAATCGCAAAACTAGCCTAACACAATGTACATAAATGGCAAAAGGTTTCAGCTATTCTCCGCACACTGTACATTCCGCTGAAAAATTTCTTGTGCGGAATGAAACTTAGCAAGACCAAATTGTGATGGCACCTAACCTTTTTCACCTTTACGCTATATCGAAAACCATAACCAAATAAGGAGGCGCTGTTTAACTAAAATTAATTACCATCGCCACTTGTACTAAATCATCATTCCTAAGCTATATCCTAATTTAATAATCTAGTCTAGGAGCTAAAATCTATCCTGCTACAGTCTTATTCTTCTCATCTTCTCCATCCTTCTAAATCATTTCAATGTACCTAATCAGTTCAGTAAGCCATTCTGCTCAAAAACAAAACATGGTATATGTTTTGAAGTGGGAATGTAGTATTTTATGTGCACTGTTGCTGTTGCGATGGATTCTGTGTTGAAATTTTGAGTTTGGTGTTGAGTGATTTTATCCACACACGAAAAAGAATCATTAAGAAAGGCTAAAACTTGAAGTAGTTAGTAATTAAAAGAACTATCTACACTACAAGAAAGTTATTTCATGAAATTAATCTTCTGTATTCGCGTGTCTTGATTACACTAAATACCATGTATTGCATAGCACAAGTGAAGAGAAAGACCTGGGGGTTTTATTCCTGGATTCCATAAAAAAATTAAATCAAATTTCTATCAAGATGAACAAAGCAAGCAGCTACTGGGTTTGATTAAGAGGGCCTTTCAACCTTTAGATGCTACTTTATTTATTACCTTAAATACAAAGCACCTGTGAGGCCACATCTGGAATATTGTAATGTTATTTGGTTCCCACATCTATTAAAGAAAGGACATAAACAGTATTGAGAGTGTTCAATGCAGATACACGTCTTGTGCCTGGTCTGACAGATTACGTGCACTCTAGTTACCTACATTGCCAAAGAAAGAGGTGATCTAATTCAAACTTTAAGTATTGTTCATGGTTTGGAGGATATTGAGTGTAGCAAATTGTTTACCTTAGATCAGTCTGCCAAACCAGAGGGCACAGAGCTCTACAAAGATTGCCAAGAAGCATTGCAAGTCAAATACACGTCTCAACTATTTCTCTTACCGAGTTGTTAATACAAGGAACTCTCTTCCTGAGGTTAGCAACATCATTGAATGACTTCAAGGCAAAACTGGACAACCACTGGAATCTAAATAATGGGGAACTGTATAGTTTTTAGGCAATTGTGGTTGTACAGTGTATCATTAATGTGTAGTGGTGTTCGTTTATTTCTGTTGTTTGTGAATATTTGTATCTGTTTTGTGCTAAAAGTTGGGAGGGTTTAAAAAGGGCTTTCCTTTCTTGGAGCCCATAAAGAATCTAGTGTCGTCTCTTTCTTATAATTTTACAGAGGAAGACTAGGCTATGATCAATTTCAACATCTCACATATGATCAACTTTTCAAAGTAGATTGGAAGTACTAGGTACAGTAGCCTAGACAGCCTAGGGCATTTCTTGAATAAAGTCATTCTTTGAGACAATAATTTGATCAATGTTAGACTATGTAAATGAGTTAAGTTAGTTATACCACAGTATGTTTCTGCCAAAGAAAATTGTTACTTTCAGTCATGACAGAAACTAATGTATTTGTTGGGTACAGATTATACTGTAAGCGTGTCTGTTGGAATCACAATACAAACTCAAGGGGAATTTTAAATTGAGAAAGGAAGGCCCATTGTGTGCTGATTTTGTTTTAAATAATAGTAGAGCCGTCAGTCCTAGTTAAAGCTTAAATGGACAATTTCGGGATGTATAATAATCAAGAAATGCTCATACAACCTATTGGATTAAATTATGATTTTGATACACTCCTTTAGTACTTTGGCACAACTGATATATATTTCTTTGATACACCTGCAATGAAGATAAAGGTAGTGATAATAACAATGAATACTGCAATAGAGGAAATTAATAAACATATATATTTTCATTTCTCTCATGTACAGACATTGCCCATGTGATATGCAAACATATGATGCCACCTGAAAGCGTATAATCTTCAACATGGAAGATCCCTTAGTGAGACAACCTAGTTCAGGGACCATCATATCTCACAATGCTCACTTGCTGTTGGACCCTCCAGAAACTTCAGAAAACAATGGATCTTTTAACAGCGACGACAATGGTCATGATCGGCCAGCAAGTGACTCCTCGCAGCTTAGTAGGGAGATGGATGCATCACCCATTGATGATGAAGGAAGGAATTCAGACGAAAGTCTTGATGAGGAGGCTAGATATCAAAAAGAACTTAAAGACAGGGTCAGAAGGTCATATGCAGACCTGGGAATGGAACCAGAAGGAATATTGCTGAAACAGGAGGAGGAGGCAACTCCCCAGGACTCGATAGATATAAATGAAAACCTAGATTATGGCAAAATAAAAACTGCTAAAAGGGGTGTAATCTCTAATGAGCTCATCGAGGAAGAACAGACAGATGATCAACCTCTGATTTCATCTCAAGAGGATGGAAGACAAGATGATGATGTTTCTCCTCCGGGTGAATACTCAAAGGAAAGTGTAGCTGTTAACGAGCCTTTTGTCAAAGATGTAACTGATCATCAGGTCCAAAACAATGGGATTAATAACGTTTCCGATGAATATGCTTCTGCAGATGAGGTACGCAATGTGAATTCTGCAGCAGGGGAGAGAAGGGGAGAGGAATTATCAAACAATTACAAATCAGATGTACCTGAGTACCAAAGTGAACGTGTTACATCTCCCGATGCTGCCAGGAGTAGACTTAGTCGCCAAAGTAAAATACAAGACCAGGAGGAATCCGAAGGTAATAATATTTCAGATGGGAAGAATGTTCTAGGTCTTGAAGATCGGGTCAGGGATGACTTAGAGACTTCCGGTCAAACATATGCAAATGTAGTACAAGATCAAGGACTTGTTAACGATAACTCAGAGCAGGGTCATGAATATGCAAATGATAACTTGGAGGACAGGAGAGCTGCGGATGTGTACGGTGATGGATATGCAAATGAGGTGCCAGAGGACACTGCCAATCAGGGTGAACCTCATCCAGGAGAGGAGGAGTATTTAAGAGATAGTCTAGAAGAGGATGTGCCAAGAGATCTTGAGATGGGTAGAGAACAGGAGTTAAGGAAAGGTCGGAGAGTTGATGAAGAAGATGCTTTCAGGGACAGCTTGGAGGACCAGACACAACAAGTTATACCCTCCAGGCTTGAAAATGGTATCCATGGTAATGTCAATAACAATGCACAACCCGGTGGGAGTCCACCGGTGCGTAGTAAGTCCGATCGAACTCATGCAAATGTAGGAAAAGATCAAGGACTCGTCAATGATTCCTCAGAGCAGGATGATGAATATGCAAATGATTACTGGGAGGACAGGAGAGTTGAAGGTGTGTATGGTGATGAATATGCAAATAATGCACCGGAGTTATTGCCAGAGGACACTGCCAATCAAGGCCAATCTCATCATTTTCATCCTAACAGACGGGAGCCTCAAAGATCACAAGAGAATAATGCTGCACATGATGATGTCAGAGCACCCCCAGTACCTCCACCTATGCCCCCAGAACCACCACCGCCTATTCTTAGGGGGAAAACACCACCAGGAGGTGTTTCTTCTAGACCTGCCACAAACCCATTCAGAATAGGTTCTCAGCTAGGAGGTCACCAGTCCTTGGAGTATATGCCAACTCATCAACAAAACCAAGATGCTCGTAGAGAAAATGACCAGTTCCAGTCAAAAGCAGCTCCTGCTGTGGAAGAACATGAGAGGCCGTCAGCACAAGGATCTCAAGGCAAAATAGTTAATCTAAGAAATAATCCATACCATGCTGAATTTTTAAACCATGCAGCAATAGAACAACCACTTTCAACACATGACCTTCCCCCACATGTCCCACCTCCACCAGCAACAAACAGAAGAGTTCACCCTCCTCCTCCACCTCCACCCCAGTCCCAAACTTTTCAAGACCAGAATTTTATTCCAGAGGCAGACCAAGATTATCCGCCTGCAAGACAACCTATTCAAAGTGCTGAGAAACTACTTAATCAACCATCATCTGGTCCGAGTTCAAGGCAGTTGAATCCTTCTCAGATACCAGAGAATTCCAGACAAGAACTGCAACTGTCAAAGTCTCCATTGAGGGTCCGAGAGTCCCCACGACAAGGGATCAGTCCATCTCGAACACCGTTACACTTGAGACAACAAGAGAAATCTTACCTCGACCAGTTTAGGGATAAACAGAGATCATCCGATGGTAATAGGCAGGGCGATCCATCTGATCCGGGTAGGATCAGTCAACATTCAAACAGAAATGTTCAAGATAGACAAGAGGGTTACCCCAATCAGGCCTCCGACAGAGACCTCCCAGTTAGAACTCTTGAATCTCAAAAAGGGTTTCAGGGTTATGGGAGGAACTCGAGGGGGTCAGGTGCCAACGAAGGGAGCAACGCTTCATCTCAAGGTCAACCTCAGAGAAATCCGAAAGAAGCAAATGGTAGTCTGGCATCTTTAGAGAGCCTTCGTTTTCAGGGGCTACCAAGACAGGACAGTCACACACAAGCTAACAACAAGGAGGAGGAGAAAATGATAAAGACATTGCCTTCAGGCGAAATGCTTCATGTGGCATACATTTCTGATGATAGTGATGATGAAGATATGCATTTCGTTGATGAGATGGGAAATCCGGTCGATACCCACGGCAATCTGCTGACAAAAAGTCCGTCAATGAAAGAGGATCAACCACCAAAGTTAGAGTACAGAATTAAGCCTACCCCTCCTAAGCAGAAATCCTCATCTGGGGTGAGGTCACCATCAGGGGTCAAACAGGCATCGTCGGGAGGCAGGACAGTTGGAAGTGGTAGAGCACTGGTGAATCAGACTGCTCCGGTACCAAGTGCTGTCAGTATCAGGAGGCAAACAACTATCGATAAAGCGGTCGGTGAATCCAAAGCACCCAGTCCTGATGTGCCAGCTGCAGAAGAATTTATCACCAAAACAACTGCTCAGATGGAAGGAGAGTTGAGTGGCACGTTACCAGACCCCTCAGCAACTTCCAAAGGGCCACCACCTTCAGGTAGGAGGTGGACATCTGAGAATGCACAACCATTTGGCAATGTGACAGTAGCCTCACTTCAGGGTCAACCTCAGTATGGATATCCTCCAAATATGAACCCTGGAATGCACATGGCATATCAAATGCCACATCAGTTTGTAGCTAGTCAAGTCCCAGGCCAGATGGTACTGGCCAACCAACCAGCAATAATCTCTCCTAACGCCAGCTACAGTTTTGCTCCTCAAATGTACGCCCAGATACAGCCATCGGTGGCAATGAGTCCAGTCCAGACAATCTTGCAACCCGTAATGCAACATCCTCAGGTATACATGGGAGGGCCATCTCAATTCCAACCGCAGTTCATGCCAGCCCAAGTTCAAGCGGGACCTAATGTTTATGGAGTACTACAAGGTGAAGTTGGGGTCAGTGAGAGGAGTGGTCCTTCCCAAGAATCTCAAGTAACAGATAAAAATTTAGATGAAGATGAGGAGGAGGAAGAGTCACCCCAGGAGGAAGAAGATGTTCCTCCTGCTTCTGAACAGAGACGAGGCAAACATCCAAAGGGTGTGAGGGGGTTACTAGCAGACAGGAACAAGGAAAAGAGACCTAAGAAGACAATACCTAAAGCAGGCAAGAACTTTATAGACGCCAACAAAAACAATGTGAAAAATTTACCCCGAGAGAAAAAATATAAGGATTTGTACGGCAATGTCAAGACCAAAAAACAACCACTAAACCGTAAAGAGCCGCTTCCAAACATCTCCCAAGATGAGGAGGACAGCGGCGAGGAACGTTGGGCTTATCGAGAGGATGCCAACGGATATCGAGAGGATGAAGAATGGGCCAGGCGGTTGGTCGAAGAACAACGGCTCATGGCAGCTCTAAAACGGAACCAGTCGGATTCTAACATCTTAGACCGTCACACTGGCAGGAGACAAGGTTATGATGACCCGAGGGGTTATGGTGGGGGAACCTATCCACCAGGGGAGAACTGGAAAAATGCAGATGGACAGCCGTATAGTTACTCTGCCGACAGAGCTGTTACATATGCCAGAATGCAAGGCCCAGGGAACAAAGGCTACAAGCAGAATGTATCCTTCAAAGATGTCTCCATGGTGCCACAAGATGGTGGAAGGAGTGGTCCCAGAGAACGGTTCGCCTACACTCATCCAATGCCAACCAGCAGATATAGTCCTTATGATATCCTACCTGATATATCTGCGGAAGGTAAGTGTCTTGTTCCCTCTGTGATATCATGGCCTTGTACATATCTATACTTTAGAGATAACACTGGTATAATGTGGTTATTGAAAGAACTTAACTCCAAAATAAGAGCTAGAATTAATCTGCTGATGCTATATTTGGTGAACATAGTTTGGTCATCTTCAGTTTAGTTTTGTGTTGAAGGGGTTCATTTATACAATAGGTATAATCTTTCAACAATACTGTACATACAGTAGTCAGCCAGCAAATGAAATCTGCTTCAAAGAGTCGATACTCTTGTGTCCGGTGATTTAAACACACTCAAATGGCCCTTATCAGTTTTGACACTCTGAGCTTCAATGGGTCAACAGGTTCTCTCAAATGGTCAAAAATTGGCCTTGTTCCAGGGCTGTGATTTATACAAGATGACTTTGGCTATGGCCTTAACTTAAGTGAAAAATTTCACAGTGAATAGCGATGTCATGTAACTCTCATTCATTAGTAACAATTATTAAAAGGGTGGTTGGTGGCAGAGCTGATTTGCTAGCTCAAAATTGGTAAAAGAAAATGTTCATTTGGTCATACAGTATGTAGAACATCTGTGTCTATCATTCACATTGGAGGACTAATATTGAAACATTTTGGAAGGAAAAGTCTATTTTGTAAATGAGTGAAGTCAACAATGCTTATGTATATTTGCTTTTCATTGGGGTGGGGTTGAGGGTGGGGGTATAAAAGTGTCACTCCTTTTTTCTTGTTTTTTGGGGTAAAATCACCTAGCTCACCGAAGCAAACAGACTGATATATGTGTAAACTTTCACAATGCATTTCCATTCTGAATTTGGATTGCTCTTGATTTCAGAGAATGAACAACTGAGGATTAGTGATCCTAATGGTTACCTAATGAAGTTGCATAAGCAGAGAGAGCCTCCCAACTATAAGGAATACACAGTGAAGGACTACAGGGCCCTCAAGAGGGATATTAGACTTGGGGGGCTTGGACCGGACCCAGAATTGGTACACGAAAGAGTAAGTACCACGAGTAGTATTCTTGAACGTTGATCGATAATGTTGATTGTTTATCAGCGTGAAGAAAATTGCACTAGAGGAGATCTCGTCTCGACCATCTGTTGTGATTCATGTACCTTTTGATTTACATATAAATTCACTGAGGAGAAAGATAGGATTTACAACTAGCAGTGTGAAATGTGATTTTCATTTGTTTCCTATTATAAGAGTCACATTGTCTGCGAGTGGAAAATCCCTTTAGAAGGTCATCATGTTTTCCATACATATGCTAAATAACTTGTATGTCCAAACAGTTAACTGTGGCACTCTTAAAATGGCTTTCTTGTCCTGATGCACACATTACACTGCTCGATGTCTGCTAACAGCTAAGAGGGTATCAACCTTCCTGGAAAACAATTTGAGAACAGTTAGCAAAGTTTAGCTATTTAGTAATCTGATAACCTCTTATAAGCATTACAATTAATGATCAATGTTACAAAAGATTTAATGTGTAGTATTTAAGTGGTAATCTCTACGGGGGGAAAAGTAAAGGTGGTTGGGGAATTCTCAATTGACTGAAAGGAACAAGGAAGCCATAGCCAGGACAACCAATGAAAACTTGTTTTAGTTGAGAATAAAAAGGGGTTTTGCCTCATAGGTAATAGTTTTCAAACTGTACAAGAAATTGCCAATTGGCACTATTAATGAATTTTGCTGGTGTGATTCATAACAGGCTTTTCTTATAACAGGAAATAAATGTTTAATTTCTCCACAGCAAGAGAAAGCACAGAGACAGAGGGAATATGCTAAAGCCATCATGCAACAGAATAAGAAGTCAATGAAGAGACCAGAGAAGCCTTGGACCCCGCCCAACGAGAAACCCCAGGGGCAGGAGAATTCTAGACGAGGAGCTGTGAGTAATTACAAACCTTAAAAGGGGTCACAGATTGGAAATGACCCCAAAAATTGATAGATGTGCTAAATAAAATGGCCATCATGCTCTGAAAATGACACAAATGACTTTCACCACTCTGTGGTGGAATTTGGAGATAATTTTGAATTAATTCAAAACTTTGAGAAAACTGTATTTTCAAGCTGTGGTTATAGGTTTAGTGTAATGAATAAATCTTGGTACCATCACACATGTACTTTTTGTGATTCACTTTAGGGTTGGTTCCTTGAAAGAGTTGGTCACACTCATGCAAAGTTCTTTTATTGTATTACTTCAGTGTTATAGTGGTTGTGCCATTCAATCTTTGGGGATCAACTTGTGTTTCACCCAAGTGAAGACTGTTCAGTATTAATGCTATCATATATTCTAAAGATTTACAACAAACCTCTCTTACCTGTCTCCTCACAACATATGCACACAATACTCACATCCTACCGAAAGTAGGAACATTTTAACACTGCTCTACACTGCTCCATTCTGGAGTCAACACCTACTCCCTCTTCCTCACGATTATACAGGATGATATGAGAATATCAAAATCGTAGAAAAAAACAAAAGTTAAAAGTTGCAATTAACTTATAGGTCTAGCTGCACTAAAGGGCAATAATCATTGTTGCCCAGATACTGATACCTGGCTATGCCTTGATAGACAACAGTAAAGTGTGAGAATTGAACATGTAATAGGCATCACCCATGTGATGATTTGCGATTTGATGAAACCATAAAACAAGTGAATAGTTTGTGTATTCACCATAAAAATAAGACTAGCTGCTTTTAAGTGCTCAAAGAGAGAAATTCCTTGTTTTTCTTGAAATTAATATTGAGGGATCTGAGACCAGCTTGTGCCATTTCCCTATTTTAATATAGCCCCCTCCCCTCCCCCCCCCCCGAACCCCTCTATATCTGATGATGGGATTGAGATGTCAGCAGTCTCTTCCGCACAGTTTTAATCATGTTTATGTATATTCATTGTTGTTCTCTCTTTATTTGCTGCAGGCTCTAAGGTATGCCAAAAATATCAGCCGGCCCCCGTTACGTACCCCTCAAGAGGAACTCCATGCAAGGATATACGGGACCAACTCACGACTAAAAGATGACTTCCAGGTCAGGGATGGTGCCAAGACATACATGGTAGATGAGATAGCCAAACTGGAAGAGTTAGCAGAGAGACACAGGCAAGAGAAAGAAGAAATTAATAAGTTGAGGAGCGGCCAAGCACCTTGAAACTGGAATTAATAGGTTGAGGAGCCGCCAAGCACCTTGAAACTGGAATTAATAGGTTGAGGAGCGGCCAAGCACCTTGAAACTGGAATTAATAGGTTGAGGAGCGGCCAAGAACCTTGAAACTGGAATTAATAGGTTGAGGAGCGGCCAAGCACCTTGAACCTGAAATTAATAGGTTGAGGAGCAGCCAAGCACCTTGAACCTGAAATTAATAGGTTGAGGAGCGGCCAAAGCACCTTGAAACTGAAAATAAAACTAACTAATTCTACAATATTTTATATGAGGATCTGGCATGTTGCCAAGACCTCAAAGGTCATCATTGTAGTCCCAAATATGCAAGAAGCCATATAGTGGTCACACGTGTCCTGTTCAAACTTCAACGAAGCAAGTCTTCTTCTGCCTGCGAAACATGTGCCTTCCGTGATATATCACTATCAATATAATGAAACATTCCTCAAATTCCGGGAAGAATCTGAAGGGTAAGCAATCTTAACCAATTGCTATTTGTGTGCTACAAAGTGTCTTTTTATTGTTTAAAAAGGATTTAGATGTACTTGCCCTCTTGATTGGCATGTGTACTTTTCATGTTATGTGGGTTATGTGTCATACGATTATTGGTTACAAGATTGTGTCATTGTACCTTCAGTCAAGCTACTATAAATCAATGTTAAGCTTGTATTCCTGAAATATCAAGTCTTGTATTTTGCATGTATTAATTGTAAATATATTAATTTATTGACTGTACAAAGTTGTGTAAATAAGTTTTTACATAGAGAATGTTGCTGTTTAAGTCTACTTTTATAAATTCCAGCAGTTTTGGTTGGCCTTCTGAAGGTATTTAGATTCATCATCTTTGACATGTGCCTTAAGGGTTATCTCTTTCGTTCTAAAATACCAGTTCAGCGGGAAATTATGATCTCTCGTAGAAGTGGTTAGTACTGCGACACTGTGTGGGCTGTATCTTAAGTCAGGATTGACCTGAGGTGGTCAAATAGTATGCAAATTGTTTTGGCTTCCAGTTTGGACAATTTTCCAATTGATGCTAATACCTGTCTATACTGTACTCTCGTGTCATTCTTTAGAGCACTCATACTGACAGTATGAACAGTTCCTGAGTTCCCATACCTGATAGAGACAGGCTATTCATACATACTGCTCATTCTGTCCTGAGGAAAATGGCTTCAAAGTATGACATGAAATATTTACAGTATTTAAAGAAATTGTCCTAACTGGGCATCTGAATAATATAATAATATTATAGGAAGCAACCAGCAGAGTAACATACATCATAGTTTAAAGTTAATGTCATTTCCAATTTATATGTTATGTAATTTCCTGCTATGAGTCGACTCAGTGACTGGAGTCAAGTGAGTTGGTGACCTATGACATCCAGTGAATGAGTCATGTCACCAGCTTTGCTCAAGTCATTGACTGTCACTCAAGTAAAGTCATTGACTTAAAGTCATGAAGAAAGCTTGTATTTAGTTTGTATTTGAGAAGAGAAGAAATGAGAAAACTGATATAATATTTATAGTATTTCTATATTATTTTGTGTCATGTTTCTCCACAGTTTGTTTGCCAATGTGAATCTCAATAATAGCTCAATGGTGTCGCAAGTTTCATGTAGAAAGACAGGACTGGCCACAAGAATTTTCATTGAAATTTTAATCAATACTTCTTTGGATTAATGTAGACATAACTCTTAGATCATTATGGAGAGGAAGGGATGGTGGGGTGGGGGGGGGGGGTATAAAGAGGTGATGTTGGGGGTATGAAAAGGCAGTGGGAAATAAATTCACTTGATGTACAAAGAAGACAATCATAATGCATATTTAAGACATTCGAAGTGTTTAAGTGCAAATAATCTGCCTGTATTTCAGCATCCACTAGCTCGTCACACATATCTGAATATTCATAACAAATTCATAAATATTAAACAATCACAAATAAATCACACATCTATTACAAATACAACCTTTTTTTGATTTGTACATCTTGAAGCATAATGATTTTACAATCTACGTTAACACTTAAAACTGGAATTTTGTTATTTAAATGATGACCATGACAAGCGTCAAGACCCACTTTTTTTTGTTCTGAAATAACTTTACAAAACTAGCCATTTTTTTCCTCTATAACTTTCTGTACAAGCTTGGTCTCTCTGTCACAAAAATAATATCAATTTTGAAAGAAGTTTAAAGAAATGTCTTGGTAGTAATTCAAGTACCTACCTCACATATCTATATCCTTCTTGCATATATAAACAACATAACAGCAGTTACTACAAAGCAATTAAAAATATTTCATAAAAATAAACCTGATATATCTAAATTTTTCGTTGTGTATTTTTAAGGGTATTTTACATTTCAAGTCGATTTAAGTCATTTTGTTTAGAGTACGCACCTTCTGGATCAGAAATCCATTGACTTCAAACCAAACCTTAAAAGCTCAAAATAATTGTCCAATACTAAGAGAGATATTCATCCCCATTCTAAGGTTCAAAATTCATCATCATTTTGTCCCTTATCCAACAAAGAAAAAGGGAGGGGGGAATAAGTCTATTCTTCAAGATGTGTTCAATCAAACTGAGTCTTTGTGCCAATTCTATAAATATTCAATCAAATTTATTATACCATAAATACATTCTTAAGATTCATTCAAAATGCTTACGACCAAAAACGGGAGAAAGTTGGGGAATTGGGGATAATATAAATAACAACTTTAATGATGATAATAATACTTAACATTTGCCTACTAAACTTAGCTGCAATAAACCTGGCCCTAGTAAACACATATTTCAACCAAGGACGATTCTCCCCTGAGAAAATATACTGACCAAAACAATTCGTCCATCCTGTCCTTCCCCTCTCACCCCTCCATCCCCCCCCCATCCTCCTGAACTGTTTCATCCCTTTGTTCTTCATAATGACATGCATTCTTGGCAGTTTTGTTTTGATTTAAGACACATTTCACACACTTTGAACTGTTACAACAACATAAAAATATATTAAAGAAAAATACAAGAAAAAAAACTCACACATTTAACATTTCCTTTTAATATTGAAACCTTAAAAAAAAATGAGGCATTTTTTCAGTTTTGATTTTCCAGCATGCTTCAGTTTACTTCTTAAATTTAAATAGGGCAAGAAAACTTATGGTCAATACAACTAGTGGTGGCAGCACACATATGAGTGCCTAGGAGTACAAACCCTAGCAGTGCAGACCCTAGCATTACCGACCCTAGCAGTACAGACCCTAGGAGAACAAACTCTAGTAGTACAGACCCTAGCAGTACAGACCCTAGCAGTACAGACCCTAGCATTACAGACCCTAGCATTACAGACCCTAGCAGTACAGACCCTAGCAGTACGGACCCTAGGAGTACGGACCCTAGCAGTACAGACCCTAGGAGTACAGACCCCAGGAGTACAGACCCTAGGAGTACAGACCCTAGCATTACAGACCCTAGCAGTACAGACCCTAGCATTGCAGACCCTAGGAGTACAGACCCTAGCAGTACAGACCCCAGGAGTACAGACCCTAGGAGTACAGACCCTAGGAGTACAGACCCTAGCAGTCCAGACCCTAGGAGTACAGACCCTAGCAGTCCAGACCCTAATATTGCAGACCCTAGCATTAAAGACCCTAGGATTACAGACCCTTGGAGTACAGACCCTAGCATTACAGACCCTAGGAGTACAGACCCTAGCAGTCCAGACCCTAGGAGTACAGACCCTAGGAGTATAGACCCTAGCAGTCCAGACCCTAGGAGTACAGACCCTAGCATTAAAGACCCTAGGAGTACAGACCCTAGCATTACAGACCCTAGGAGTACAGACCCTTGGAGTACAGACCCTTGGAGTACAGACCCTAGCATTACAGACCCTAATATTGCAGACCCTAGCATTAAAGACCCTAGCATTACAGACCCTAGCATTACAGACCCTAGGAGTACAGACCCTAGGAGTACAAACCCTAGCATCGCATACCCTAGCATTACAGACCCTAGCAGTACAGACCCTAGGAGTACAGACCCTAGCAGTACAGACCCTAGCAGAACAGATCCTAGGAGTACAGACCCTAGCAGTACAAACCTCAGTTACAAGTACAATATAGTTTCATAAAATCAAAAATACTGAAATTTCCCAGCCTTTTATAAACCAAACAGCAGTGAAAATCCAGTTGGTTTTAACAAACATCCTGAATGGTAAACAAACCAGAAAGCCAGTTGGCTTTGTATATCCTGGTTACACAGTTTGCTCAAAATTCAAAATAACGCTCTGACTAATGTAGAGCAAGTGAGTGAAATTTGTCCAAGAATTAAGTAAGAACCAGAAAAGATCAGAGATTTTCAGCTCTTATCTGTAGCACTCCCTTGTGGGCATCAACCATTTCATTCACTGGTAAGGATTTTACAGTATAGAATTTTTATTCCAAAATGTTTCAGTATCCAGAAAGAACAGTCTTACTATGTGAATCATAGATGTATGAATAAAAGGACATTTTCTTTTACCATTTTGAGCTAGCAAAGAAACTCTGCTACCATCCCTCCCTTTAATAATTATTATTAATGAATGAGAGTTGCATGACATTGTTAATACACTGTGAAATATTTTCACAACCTACTGCCAAAGTCATCTAGTATAAATCACAGAAAAATGGCCAATCTTGAGACCAATTTGAGATAACCTGTTGACCCCTTGAAGCCCAGAGGGTGAAAACTGAAAAGGGCCAGTTTGAGTGTGTTTAAAGTAAGACTATCAAGTCTTTGAAGCAGATTTCATTTCCTGGTTGAATGTTTGTTTTATTGAAGACCTATTGAGCCCTTTCACAAAACTGAACTGAATTTGACCAAACTATGTTCTAAGGATGGAATACAACATAAAAATTTGCATCTGTGACAACGGAGGAAAGTTCACTACTTAACGCACTTGTTTTCAAAGAGTGATGGACATATACCTAACCTCATCTGATGCTGATTGAGAGAATGTAGCATAAATATTGAATAACACCGTCTAGTGATGGGCATAACATATACCTAACATCATCTGGTCCTGATTGAGAGAATTGAGCAGAACTATTGATTAACACGGTCTAGTGATGGGCATAACATATACCTAACCTCATCTGATGCTGATTGAGAGAATGGAGCATAAATATAGATTAACACCGTCTAGTGATGGGCATAACATATACCTAACCTCATCTGATGCTGATTGAGAGAATGGAGCATAAATATTGAATAACACCATCTAGTGATGGGCATAACATATACCTATTAACATCATCTGATGCTGATTGAGAGAATCGAGCAGAACTATTGATTAACACGGTCTAGTGATGGGCATAACATATACCTAACCTCATCTGATGCTGATTGAGAGAATGGAGCATAAATATTGATTAAAACCATCTAGTGATGGGCATAACATATACCTATTAACATCATCTGGTCCTGATTGAGAGAATTGAGCAGAACTATTGATTAACACGGTCTAGTGATGGGCATAAAATATACCTAACCTCATCTGATGCTGATTGAGAGAATGGAGCATAAATATTGATTAACACCATCTAGTGATGGGCATAACATATACCTAACCTCATCTGATGCTGATTGAGAGAATGGAGCATTAATATTGATTAACACCGTCTAGTGATGGGCATAACATATACCTAACCTCATCTGATGCTGATTGAGAGAATTGAGCATGAATATTGAATAACACCGTCTAGTGAAAGGGAAAACATATACCTAACGTCATTTGATGCTGAATGAGAGAATTGAGCAGAACTATTGATTAACACCGTCTAGTGATGGGCATAACATATACCTAACCTCATCTGATGCTGATTGAGAGAATGTAGCATTAATATTGATTAACACCGTCTAGTGATGGGCATAACATATACCTAACATCATCTGATGCTGATTGAGAGAATGTAGCATTAATATTGATTAACACCGTCTAGTGATGGGCATAACATATACCTAACATCATCTGATGCTGATTGAGAGAATTGAGCATGAATATTGAATAACACAGTCTAGTGAAAGGGAAAACATATACCTAACCTCATCTGATGCTGATTGAGAGAATTGAGCAGAACTATTGATTAACACCGTCTAGTGATGGGCATAACATATACCTAACATCATCTGATGCTGACTGAGAGAATGTAGCATTAATATTGATTAACACCGTCTAGTGATGGGCATAACATATACCTAACCTCATCTGATGCTGATTGAGAGAATGGAGCATAACTATTGATTAACACCGTCTAGTGATGGGCATAACATATACCTAACATCATCTGGTGCTGATTGAGAGAATTGAGCAGAACTATTGATTAATACGGTCTAGTGATGGGCATAACATATACCTAACCTCATCTGATGCTGATTGAGAGAATGTAGCATAAATATTGATTAACACAGTCTAGTGATGGGCATAACATATACCTAACATCATCTGGTCCTGATTGAGAGAATTGAGCAGAACTATTGATTAACACCGTCTAGTGATGGGCATAACATATACCTAACCTCATCTGATGCTGATTGAGAGAATTGAGCAGAACTATTGATTAACACCGTCTAGTGATGGGCATAACATATACCTAACGTCATTTGATGCTGAATGAGAGAATTGAGCATAAATATTGATTAACACCGTCTAGTGATGGGCATAACATATACCTAACGTCATCTGATGCTGATTGAGAGAATTGAGCAGAACTATTGATTAACACCGTCTAGTGATGGGCATAACATATACCTAACATCATCTGATGCTGATTGAGAGAATTGAGCATAAATATTGCTTAGCACCATCTACTTTCAAAGAGCATGGCCCATTTATGACTTCAAGCAGTGGATAATATGACTCAACTTAGCTCCCTTAGCCAATGGAGCAGACGTGTTTATATTAAACACATATACTTCCATGGAGCATAAAGCAAAGAGATAAAGGTATAGGCAACCCCCCTCCCCCACACCCCCACCTCTGAGCTTCCCTTTTTACCCAGTAATACATCTACCTATGGTAAGGGAGGGATAACAGCTTAGTAACCAATCACCAGCATTAAGTCTATTTCTCAGCAAAGGGGTGCCGAGGGTACCATTACAAGAAGGAATAGACCCACTAACCTAACCTATAATGTCTCCTGGGAGATCACATTTTTTCTTTAGCAGTCCATTTTGCCATGCAAACTCCTTGGTTGGTTCTAAACAACTGATAATTATGTCTCCTTATCCAGCAACAAAACTGAATGCAACTTGGCATCACTAGTGGATGAGTTGGCATTGGTAGAGAACTGACTAATGCATAGTTAATATCTGATGACCTGAATACAAACATTAATGTATCTATAATAGCATTAACTCACTCTCTTTCAGTTTAACAATGGATATCAATAGGATGGTGTGCTGCAGGTGAACTAACTATACTCAGCCTGAATATAAAAAATATATAAATATTAAAGGAAAAAATAAATAAAAAGGACAATAATATGAACTCCACCAGTACATACCAAGGAGACTAGGGAAATACACATTTGACCAATTATGTACCTTGTGATTGACACTTGCTTATCATTTTCTGGTTTACATTAACAAAGTTACATTTAGTTTTCATTTTCAACTCTGTTCCATTGTGACCGAGCTAATTGGAATGGCCTCAATCTAAATCATCTGCTGGTTTAAAAACCATTTGGATGCATTAAATTGACAAGTGCGATTTGGATGTAATGTTTCTAAACTTTTAATTCTACAGATGATGGTGCATAACGATTGTAGCAATTCAACCATACAATACAATCCTTAAACACATGACATCACTACATCTTACAATACCAACCTATTATTGCAGTAACATGGCCAGGCCATGTTATAGTAGTAACATGTTATAGTAGTAACATGTTATAGTAGTAACATGTTATAGTAGTAACATGTTATAGTAGTAACATGTTATAGTAGTAACATGTTATAGTAGTAACATTGTAGTTACATGGCCAGCCATGTTATAGTAGTAACATGTTGTAGTAGTAACATGTTATAGTAGTAACATGTTATAGTAGTAACATGTTATAGTAGTAACATGTTATAGTAGTAACATGTTATAGTAGTAACATTGTAGTTACATGGCCAGCCATGTTATAGTAGTAACATGTTGTAGTAGTAACATGTTATAGTAGTATTAAACATTGTAGTAACATGGCCAGCCACTATGTTGCTTCATGGATCTTTCGAAAGGACAGAATAACAAATTCTACGGACCAAGATGTGATGAAGACATATTATATATGATAGCTGTTATACGAGGCAAACCATTAACCTAAGACTGCTCCACCAAAGCAAAGATGTGTGCCAGTTTACCTATACACAGTATTCTCTCAGCAATTGTATTTTCCTGCACCTTCCAATCAGCAATGCCCGTATATTTCTTCGCCAAAGGACCGATGACCTCTGTTAATTACCTATTAAAGTTGACTATAGTTTTATCGATGATACTGAACTTTACATATATATACTTTACCAATGTATTATCTCTTAGCTTAAACAATAGCAAGCCCATCCACTTAAAGGGAGACTATAGGCAAAGGTACTAACAAAGGTTTGACAGACATGGACCTTCAACCAACGACTGAAAACAGATTATTTTGTTTCTTTCATATTTTGCAATGTACTGAATACAACTGAGTTTTATTAATACTCTGATAACTTTTGTTCACAATTCCCTTGCTTTCTATTTTATTCTCTTTCTGTTGACAAAACTTCAATTCCTTGAAAACTGCAGATCTCAACCAGGTCAGGCTTATTTACAAACTTTTTCTATATTCTGTTCTCAATCACATTCAAGCAAATGTAGATTAAGTCAACCAAAATTATGATAACTTGAAATAGAACTTCAAGCACATTATTAAAATCTTTCTTATATATCAATCAATAATTTTATATTATTTGACTCCCTCTTTCCCTCTCAATTGTATCACTCTATTTAGGAGAACCCATTAAAATCACTTAAATAATAATATGAACCTCAAGTGCAAATGTCAACTTTGGAATCCAGTTGAGGGAAAACAAAGCTTGGCTTGTTACAGCATTGTAATAATAATACTATAATTTATATAATTACTATAATACAGGCATCATCATACCCCCTACCCCCTTATAATCCAGGCATCATCACCCCTACCCCATTATAACCCAGGCATTGTCACCCCTACCCCCATTATAGTACAGGCATCATCATACCCCCTACCCCCTTATCATCCAGGCATCATCACCCCTACCCCTTATAATCCAGGCTAATCTAATATACTAATGGGAGTGAAATTCCACAATATTTCTCTTAGAGTGTAGATATTAAGGAAAATATCAATGACTGTTATGGCAGTATAAGAAGTGTGGAAGTCCATTAGTAATACGTTTGACCATTTTAGTACAATTTTGGGCCAGTATTGAAGAACTTTAGGTCAAATCTAAATATAGTAAATTAGAGGCACCACTTAATGCAGATAAGAAGAATCCACACCATTTTAACCCCCCCCCCCCCCTCTCTCTCTCCTTTCTGAAGTATGCTTTCATTCAACTTTTCAATGTTTGATATATTCATTTGAACATGTCATTTCAAATAAATTGAGACTGTATTGAATCTAACATAGATAGGTTTAAATATTGCTATCGTGGCATATACTGTAGGAATTGTAGTGTCCAGCACAGTTAGGCAAAGAGTACAAACTGAAACATCACAATTTAATACATCACAAATATTGTATACTGTACACTAGTTCTCCAATATTACTTCTCATTTCCACGATGCTATTTACTGCTTGTATGAAAAATGGACTTTTTATCTTTTTCTTTTCCTTTTGATTTGACAGCAGATAGGTTTAAGCTAAACCACTCAATACATTAGGTATCAATACATATATTTCTGTGTGGTGTGGTGTGGTGTGGTGTGATGTTTGCTTGTCATGTGTACTGTGCTAACACTGACAACACTGTTTGGCAGGGCTTATTATAATATCAGAGTGCATCAGTTACAAGGAGACAGGGAGGTGAGTAACAATGACTGGAAATAAAGACCATCCAAGTTTTAATTATTGTATGAAATCATCGCAATGAAGAGAAGTAAAGTGCAATTGATTAATTCAGTATATCAATTGTTTGGAGTGTGGTAGGTGGTGGTGGTGGATGAGGGTAGCTTAATAATACAGATAGTACATTAAAAGAGTCTTAAAGCCCTCAGGCCAGTAAACAACAGTACAGTAAATACACAATAACTGCAAGCATCATTAACATGCGAGTTCACCTCATTCAATTGTCTGTTTTAGTATGGCCTCCAAACATAACTGTATGGACTCTTAATTTTATAACTAAAAACAAAAATATCATTAAACCAAAGGCACACTAAACAACAACATCATAATATGGACCAACCAAATAGCCACCCCTCCCCAATCCTCGCCCAGCCGTCCAATTCCTCTCTCTCTGTACCCCTCTCTATACCCCCCTCTCTGTACCCCTCTCTCTGTACCCCTCTCTCTGTACCCCTCTCTCTGTACCCCTCTCTCTGTACCCCTCTCTCTGTACCCCTCTCTCTGTACCCTCTCTCTGTACCCCTCTCTATACCCCCCTCTCTGTACCCCTCTCTATAC
>JAIPMN010007472.1:0-13305 GCA_020650975.1 Apostichopus californicus
TATATATTTCATGAATAACCATTATTTCAGATAGCCTATATACTTATCATTATACTACTGTGGCATTTCGCCAAGTCTCAATAGCGACGCATGCGTGTTTCCACTGTTCGAACAGGGAGCTGAAACCTGCAATAATTCACCAAAATACCGCGCTGCATTTATCAACAATGCATGTCTAGTCCACGATTTCTTGAAGTTTTTGGAATTCCACGTTTATTTTTGTGTTTGGTAAATCTTACACCCGGAAAGATATCCTTCCAATGAAAATATCAGAGGACTATAAATATTAATGTAATCGAAGGTTAAACAGTCAACGGTCAAAACCGTTTGTTTTCCTTTCACGGTAATCTTTCTTATAAGTTTTACAACTATTCTTACAAGTAAAGATTTGATGTTGAATAGGTCTGTCCTTGATATGGAACAGCTCCCACATATGGATTTAAGCATTTGAGTAATACAATTCTATAAATACAAGATAAATGAAAACAGGCATAATCTAACCATCACATACCGTAAACATTCCTGGGGTATGTTAGGTGGGAATATTTTGAAAGAGCGATCAAAGATATGAGTTCGTCCGACAGAGCAGCGCCCAATATAGTCATGTGCTTCATGTATATATTAAGAGGCAAAAGAACCCTTCCTTCACATTACGGGTAATCAGACAATATTAACGTTCTTTGTATAGGCCTGTTTACATACAATGGCAATTCATATATTCTTGCGCTATTTTTATGTCTGAAACGTTCGTCGTTTTAGTGGGTCACAGAGTTTTGCTGATATGATTTATGATTTAATACGAGCTATACGTGATGTTTATATGAAACACCTCTTTGATTATGCTCATTTTTATGCATAATAAAGTGTAACTGGAGATAAAAAATATTATTAAATAACTTCCTTCCGAGAAGAACAATGACAAAAACATCCTTCAACCGGATAAGATGTGTTTACTGGCAGACTTGCAAACTGTCAAAACTCGCTGATTTGAAATTCCCAGGGTATAAGCTCTCATATTAAAAGTTTGTAGTATCAGAGTTAACCATGGGCATGATGGTCAAATGATACAAACCAATAACTTAAACAATATGACACGATGGCGCCCCTAGATTAACTCAGGCAAGTTTCAGTTATTATCCATACTTTATAATGAGCTGATTGCGTCTGGGGTGAGACTTGCATTATAGTGCTGAGGGATCTCAGCAGAGGTCGTCTAGGGACTACGGGAAAGCCGTCTCAAAAAAGACGGATAGATGGCAAGTAAACGATTCTCTGGGCAAAGGACCTCCGCTAAGTTAGATGAAAATTAAAATAATATGTCCATAAAAGGCACATTAAGAAATCAATCAGGGTTGGAGGACCACCGAAGTTAGCCTCTGTACTATATATAGGCATATACATATAGTAATATTTGCTTTTTAATAATATTTGCTTTTATATAGCGCTTTACACCAGCGATAGGTCTCAAAGCGCTTTACAGACGTTATATTACCCCTGGTCAATGATAACCTGTCCCAGAGACAATCCCTCCAGTCGGCAGCTGTTATATACTGCGCCCAATGACAAGTTACCTCACAGGTATACCCATTTAACCCATGGGTGGAGAGAGGCAAGTGAGATAAAGCATCTTGCCCAAGGACACAACGTAATGAACTAGGCAGGAATCGAACCAGCGATCCTTGGATCACGAGTCCGACGCCTTAGCCAATTGGCCACCACGCTCTCAAATATAGGCTGCAATGATGTTAGTACGGGGCAGTTGGAAGCTGGAGGACCGTATGGGAAATTTAGGCTATATGAAAAAAACAAATGACCTTTATATTATCGCCAGTTTGCTTGCCACAGCATTATTTCATATACGTCTAATTCCGAAGGTCTTGAATAATGAACGTAGTATGTGCTTTACGCGCTCATGTTGTTAAATCGGTCTACTGAATGTCAATCTTGGGCCTCACGGTTCTTGCCTATAAGGGCAATCTCAAGCAAGCTTTTTTCCCCCCATTATATACATCTCTCATACAAGTCTGCAAACAATACAGTGAAAAGTGCTTTGTCGGACATCATGTCCGTAATTTGTGCTATACTCTATGTAGATGTATAGGAGCGAAAGCCCAGTTTCTGTACTGCAATTTAAATTCATTAATTCAGTATCTTAGCACTCAAACGTAAGATAACATAAGACGATGCTCTGATATTTTCTTTGGTATAGAGTCATGTGAGGAAAGAGATTGAACGAAATTTCTCAGTACGGTTACGGTATGCTTCCATCATTACATGGGACGCCAACCATGTAAAAGACCGTTATAGTTACTCGCAGGGTAGTCCCTAATTTATGAACAGATCTCCTCTTTCTGTTGAGTTCCTTTGCAAAAAGAAGTCAACAAAACGTGCAAAATGCATGCCCTTATATTAAGTGGCGTGCACATGATTTCAAAGTTTGGGAGGGGACGGGGGGGGGGGGGGGTTGATGGCAAATTCAAAATTTCATCCGACTGATTAAGGTAGAGGTTGGGTGTTGTCATGTCGTCATTCTAGCCGTCTCCTTCGTACGAGGTAAACGTCTTAAACGATCGTCTTCTCTATAGCACGACCCTTCTCTCATGTGACAGAATGTCATAAAAAGGTTCCCTTATAACCTCTCCCCTTTCTCTGCCCATCCTCCTTCACCACCCGCCCTACCCCCGCCCCACCCCACCCTCGGCCCCGGCAGTTGATTAAGAATTTATTTGCCCCCCCCCCCCCACCATCATTTAAGATATTATCCCAACTTATTCCGCATTAGCTTCACATCAGGTTTGCAAATGAAGGGGAAACATCTACAAGAAAGAGTTTTTTTTATATTTATTATATACGCATGGCTTACATTATAGGCTGTGTAACCCATTTAAAGATTGAAACCCACTATCAACCTGTTTTTAGCATTGTTACACATAATTCTAAGTTGACCCAGCCCTGAACCTTGTCAACACGCTATGGTCATTCATTCCACAAACTTAATTATCTCCAGATGGCTGATTGCTTTACAAATTTAAAGGAAACACAATTAAGAAATATATTTCATCATATTGTTTCATGACCTTAGATTCGTATAAACGCATCCGCTCTTTTCTCGGTTTGTAATTATCTTTGTATTGACTTCCAGGAACTAGGCTAAAGAGTGTAACATTTATTGCAGAATCAATATTGCGGAAACTCTGCCTTTTTCCTTGAAGTTCAGCCTTTGTTTAAAGGTGATAATGATTGTCTCAAATCGTCATGATAGTTTTGTTATTTATAATGTTGACGGCCTTTTCGTGATCCTCGTTTCCGGGGGTGGTTGACTGTACTACGAGGCATGTCAGGGGTTTCATATACACCGTACAAAAACACAGAAAACCCCGTCGCCGCCCTCCGAAAGTTGAATCGTATTTATTGCTGACATCAATTCAGGGACCAACTAGACCATTGGTTCTCAAAGTGGTCTCTACCGCCCCGGGGGCGCTGGGAACTTTCAGGGGCGCTACAGAATCCACGGGCGATAGGGGGCGCTGGCAAAGCTTAGGGGGCGTTGGCATTAGTTTGTGGGGGAGGGCATGCATGCACTGGCGAGCTACAATGCTTGTTAGATATTTCTGAATTTCTGTGCAGAAACAAGAATTGCTTGAACTTCGTCGATATAGTTTTGTCGTCGACTGCCGATGCAATATGAGTTTTGCATACTAATTATATAGCATACACTTAGTTTCCCCACATCGGTTTTAACAAATTCTCCTCTTGTGTGTCAACAATGAATGTTAGCGTTATGTTAAACTAGTCGCAAAAACACTCGACGTTTTCCCCGGGCATCAAACCAAACATGAAATTTTAAATCTCTATAATAACAAAATGGACTCGATTTAGCAATGTCAGATTAGAGAAGTATGATGTTTTATTACGTTTTCGTGGAAATCAGTCTGCGAATTGTTTTCCAATTCTTAGAGACTTCCCGACATTAACATTATCCGACTGACAATGACACTTCAATATTTTTTAGAGAACATTTATTCTATCAGACTGCATCTCCATTTAAAATCCCCACACATATATGAAACTTCATTCCAGTACATACTCTAGACATTCTGTCAGTATATAATATTGGTTCAACAATTGTAACTTTCTGTTTCTACCCTTTTCTTAAAATTTGGGTTCTTTCCTTATGAAACTACAAAAATTGTGTGCGCTTCGCGCGCTGCTTGTCCTCTTTCGTCCATACTCGCTGGCAACTTTCTCAATTTTCACCATTAAATCAGGCTAATGGGGGGGGGGGGGTACCCCATAGTCTGTAATTTGGGGGTAGAAGAATTCTTATCAAAAACCCCCTGATTTGTTCTTGTGAAAAATATATCAAACAAACCATTCCAATTTTTGCGCGCTTTCGTGCACCATGAACGATTCTGGCTCCATTTATGTTCATCGATTTTCCATTCCCGCAAACCAGGCGGGTGGTGCTGGGACGGGTGGTGCTTGAGCCCGTAAGATGGTAACTCTTTTTAAACCCCTAGTTCAAACGTAACCGACAACCCCATTATGTTCCTCTGTAACATAAACCATACCAAACCGAATTCTAACAACCCTTCTTCAAATTACATTTTGTAGCACCATACTGCATCTGAGGACATTAAAATATTCAAAACTTTCCCAAAGGGGAGGGCCCTTCCCTTTTGACCCCTCCCCCACGACACAAACAAACTCACACTCCGCCAGCTCTCCCAAATGCAAAATTACCTTCCTGGGTCTACGTCAATTTCGTGAATACTGGTCAGTTGGAAAATGATCAACCAGCAGATATTGGTTTTGATCCCCTCCTCAACTTTCCAAACCCTGACGCCGCCCCTCGACAAGAGGTTGGTGGGGGTGGGGCGCTGGGCCGGTCCAATAGGGCAAAAGGGGGCGGTAGATCCAAAAAGTTTGAGAACCACTGAACTATAGACTGTCCGCCCCCTGGGCCCCCGCCGGAGCTTCGCATCTGGACCCTATCGGGGAAACTGAGACGGGCCCCTGGACACCACCCGATATAAGCTTTGCACCAAGGTGCAGGTCCTTCAGTTTTATCCATGTTCAGTCATTTATGCCCCCCCCCCACAATTGGGATTGACGCCCCTGACCCTGCGGAATCCGAATAAGCCGGACCTGACCTGCAGGGATGGTAATTGGATAGAGCCACAAAAAACCTACTGTGCAATGCGTATAGGTTCATAAGTGCATAATAATAAGTGTAGTAAGTGCATACTGTTTCCATACAAGTAACGTGGAGTAATGATTTGAGCACTGGTTCCATTGACAGGTAATTAATCCTACTATCATATTTTTAAGTACACTTTACAGATCTTAGGCTCACGGGGTCTTTCACACAGTATAAATGCAGGTGGTTATATATCAGAAGCCCAATAGCATTACCCTTTGAAGGTGTGCCTCTGCATACGTACGGTAGGCTATATAGGAGCCTTGCATACGTACGGTAGGCTATATAGGAGCCTAAGCACAAAGACCAATCTGTCTCACCTTTCTTTCTTGATTTATTTCATACTATGTGATTTCATACTATGTGATTTCATACTATGTGATTTCATACTATGTGATTTCATACTATGTGATTTCATACTATGTGATTTCATACTATGTGATTTCATATGGTCTGAATCCAGAAAGGACCTCTCCCCTTATTGTCCCACTTGTAGATAGCTACAGGTGAAGGTTTGCCTTCCCTCTATAATCTAACTTCCTTGCATGGACCAAACAATAACCTTTCTCAAACTTCGTCTTTACTACATGGACAACGAAGGTCCCTGAAATATCGGTAATAGACCACCTATGGCTGATTTAGTCCTTAATATTGGACGTTACTTTATGCAGTTGTTATACGTGACGCGGTATATGCTATACCTTCATGGAGTTATTTCATATATTAGCTTCGTACTTATAGGCCCTATATACCATGCACTGTAGTAATAAATAATAAATAAATATCCATTAAAGCGTGCAATCAGAAAACACTGAAAAAGTAAGTATAACCGACTTATTCTGAAAAAAAAGCCGATACATCGGTGAGGTCACTAGGTCAAGGGTCGCATTCTTCTTAAGTCACGGTCTTTCTTCTTTCGTTGTTTACAACTTGTCTAAACAATTTCCTCCGAAAATATACCTTTATGGATCCTTCATAATTTGTCATTTTGGTATTTCTTTCCATGTAAACAACAATTTTAGTTTCCTGCATTGGATTCGTATTATTACCTTAAATGTATACAAATCTTCTGAAAATGTCGCCAGCATTTACAAAATTCGAAATAGAAGAATATGTCGAATCTATCATCTCGATAGGAAACAATATTGACCAGTTTTGACGTCTACCAAATGGAAACAGTAATAAGCTTTTAGAATATCGCTTGAGTGACTTAACAATTAGAAACTTCCTTCATAATTGTATCCGATTCAGGTTCCTCTTTCTGTTAACAAAATTTGGAATAACCTTTACCCTCTGATCTCTTCGAAAAAATTCTGGAAACAATCCTTCACGCCAAGTAGACATAGGGTATGAATTTTCAAAAGATTCTTTCGTGAACAGTCGCAGTCAATTGGTTGTTACTTATCCTTTGACGTGAGTCCGCTGGACTTACGTATTCTTTGACTTGAGTATAGGCGGACGTCACATACCCTTTGACTTGAGTTTGCTTTAGGAACAAGCGAGGGCCACATAAACCCGTTTATACATCTATACTAACATATAGTTATACTTGCTTTAGGACCGATGCGTCGCAACTTGTGTACTATGTGTTTACCGATGATAGTATAGGTCTAATTCGAGTCTGCGACTTGGTCGGACTGGGACTCGGACTAGTTGGACTTATGCTTATACTCAACTAACGAACGTTTTGATAGTAATAGGAAAAGCCAGGAGCTTTGCAGTTTCACCATCTCTGTGAGCTCTCTGGTCCAGAATGATGTTAACCTGTTTGTCGGCCTTTTGGCTAAGATCATGTGTAGTATCTGTTCCCTTTCGAGGGGAATGATGATGCACACCTGACGATGATCACACAGTCACAGTCCCGATGCAAGGGGACTGGGGTTGAGAGCGGATCAGTCGTTCGGTAGTTTGGTTTTTGTGCCCAGGTTCTGTCCTGGGCGACTTTTTCTTAAAAAGTACCTGTTTGTCTGTTCCAGATTGGGCAGGTTTGCAGCTGATATCACACATAGGCACACCACTACGCCAAGTCACCGATTGTATTTGTTAGTTCGTGTGGGGTCGCATGGTGACGGTAACTAAGGAGTTTTTATCAGTAAATATCGTTAATGTTGGTTTCCATGTTGGTATGTCGAAAAACTCTCTGTTCCGAGGCGCGGTCATCACCTTTGTCGTGTGATCAAGGACGCCCTTAACATTTGACAATTTAATATTCGAGTCGCTTCCTATTGTTGCGCTAACACCCACTCGAAATATGATAACACGCATGTTCGTTTATCTGTGACTTTATGAGGTATAATACTAACATTCAAATACGAACGTGTTTTCTTTAGCTATGGTTGTAATCGGATGTACCAAATCAACCGTGCTGTTGAATGTATATATATATATAAGGTTTGCTAATCATATGTATGGGTTGGTTCCATGTGGCTTTCTGAAGAAAAGTGCAAAGGAAAAGTCAATCTCAGCTTATTGCAACCCACCCAGTATATACAATGAGAATAACAGCACCAAATATGAATTGGTAGAATTTTGACCCAAAATACCCGAAAGACCATTCCAATTGGCCATCTGGAGTTGGCCTATGTCTATCATAATACCCTATTCGCATGTAGATCCATACCATGTATTTCTTGATTTGGTTACAGCTGTATGTAGCAATGTCATATATGTTTCACTATATATGTAGCTTACAGTGGAGTCTCTTTAAAGACATACAAGAACTCTGTAGCTTGGCAGGAATGATACATCGTGTCCACGAAGAAAACATCATGACACCCTTTGCGTGCCAAGGTTTCATATCTTGTGTCACTTTTCCTCAAAAGTACATCATTGGCAGACTGTGTATGCATGCAATGGATGTATATGCTTAGCACATATTTACTGTTCTTATAAGAGGTACCGGACTACCGGTTGAATTGTTGTAGTGTGGGCTGCTTTTACATACGCTATCCATGATCATTATAACATTGCATTAACGACCCGATCAGTGTAAGTCACCGTGCATGCTGCCTTGTGTATTTCATACGCATTTCCCTAGAGAAGGCGTTCAACATATTACACATTTTCCATATCAGATTTTAATCGATTCTTGATCTTGTTACAATAATCCAGGTAGTAAAAGACCTATCATTTCTTGCCGTGGCTTCCAATCTGCCACGTAAAGCAGCGAGTATTGACATAACAGTAAAGTCAACATAGTGGTCTCGTCATTCTGGGTGCAGACGACTCTCACTTATTTCAGAACTGGAGATCGATCGAGCCTCTAGCGATCCTTTCACGCGGGAAACGTTGATCGTCTTAAATCCAGCCGATTGAAAATGAATGACACGGGACAATGGTAATTCTAATTGGGGAGTTATGAAGACGTGTCATTAACCGATAGTTCAAGCCGATGTCTCTATTACTGGCTGCCGGAAGCCTTGTTATAGGTGAAGAACTTATGGTGTGTATAGTTATATAGTGCCAACACACACATCTCTTATTAGGCTATAAGTCCAAATGTGAACTGCAGTTAACACAGCAATTATAATTACAGTAAAATAGCTTAGCTCACTTAAATTGAAAACACCAAAAAGATGGTAGAAAGTTCTATCATACTGATAAAACGCGCGGTCATTTGTATGTTGATCTGTATAGCAAAATGCACCGACACTTGATTCCTTGCTCAACGAATTGTACTTGTGGTGTAAGACACGGGATAAAATACTTCCCTGGTATAGACTATTTCACTATTACAAGGTATATCTTGCTCTCAATGTAAGCTATGAAAATCACATCTGCGAGTTCCCGTGATGTTGGAACACTGATACCCAAAATGTTTTCATAACACACATTACAAAGAGAATAGATAAATTGCTTATGAAGCATCAATTATGAATAAATATTTCCTAAGTTAAAATTTAATCTATCCCACAAAGCGGGCGTTGCCTTTTCTCTTTGAAGAACCAAGCATGTGGGACTGTCAATAGATGCATGTAAACTAGAAAGGGTAATCGTGCCTCTTCAATTAAAACGCCTGGGGTGCTAAGGTGATACATTTTTTGGAAGTTAGTTTTCACGTTGTCTGTTTTAAAGAGATAAGCCGATGGCGTTAATCCAAGAACAAATGAAAGTCGGTATAAATACAAACTCTGACTGTGTCTGTGTTAGTGTAAGGCAAAAACAAAAAAAGTTCTGTGCTTGCAACCGTTCAGTTTTTACCAGTTATATTTTAAACCGTTTGCTCAAAGCTATATGTATATATGTTCTGTAGTTACGTTATTGGGTCTTTCCAGGGGGAAGAATTGCATAACGTTTGGAAAGATTGTTCACCGATTTTGTAGCATGACATTGGTTCGCGACAAAAGGAGATGGTGGATCACTGGCGATTCTGAGAAGAATGTTTTCATCTTACTTAGATGAATACATGCGTCTTCAGTTCTGTTTTCTTTTCTGTTCGTAGATATCAGACTTATAGTTAGTCCGTGCGCCTACTCGTATATTAGCGTATAGTAACCTGTAAGAGTACTGACTCGTATATTAGCGTATTAACCATGCGACCACGCATACACGTATCTTAGCGTTGCAACCTGTACTCATACTCACACTCGTATGTTAACGTAGTAACCTATACTCATACTCGTATGTTAACGTAGTAACCTATTCTCTTACTCGTATGTTAACGTAGTAACCTATACTCATACTCGTATGTTAACGTAGTAACCTATACTCATACTCGTATGTTAACGTAGCAACCTGTTAGGGTACTCATACTCGCGGATTTGTACTCATACTATGGTAGTATATGTACTAGTACAAAACACGTACTCCTAGTCGTAGATCCTTGTACTAGTACTAATATCAAGACTCACACTGCTATAGACTCCTACTATAAGTATCATTTATTTATGATACTTTAACATACTTTAACATTCCAGAATACATACTCAGACACATAGTCTATTGACACTTTCAATGGTAACTTCAGCGTGAACGGTCATACACAAACAGGTTGGTACTGATGAGGACATAGGTATTGATTAGGTATTAAATAGGCAGAAATCTGTCCATTGAGCAGGGATTAAAGAGCATCACTGTAGCTTTAATTGTCTGTTGAAGGGTCATACTCTTCTACACAGTGTCGAATTCACCTTGTGAGACAGTCACAATGCGCCGGCTCGTATCACTTTCAAGTAATTTATCATTTTGTTTCTCGCGCCCCCGTAAGACAGTAATCGATCGCTTAGTACGAATTGTTAATTTTTGTTTAAGCTAACCTCTTGCAGTAAACCGATGGCAAATCTTTGAGGCGCGTTTGTTTCGAAGCTGTCACCTTGTCGGTCTTCCAGAGTTATCAATGAAGGTTACCCCCGTCATTTAGAATATAATCCTATATTTGCTTCTGTAAGTATACAAAGTTATACAGTTTTTATTTACCTTTATATCATGATTAAGTTAACTTCGATAAGCTTTGTGTATCCGTTCTGCTACAGTGTGTCACGTACATGCTGTATGTTCAAAGTTGATTTTTCTAAGCAGACGATAAGGTTTGAATAATGACGTTTATCATGCTTAAGTAGAGCTTGGTGTTGTTGTATTCGGTGCTTTGTCATCAAGTCCATAAAGAATTTTCCGAAATCCCATGCTGATTATTTTAATATAATATAGTATTTTAATATATATCAGTGTGTCCATACATGTAATGAACTGCATTTTAAATGACGTCAAACAAATTGAAGTTAAACACCGGTTGCAATTCTCTACTGCATTACTGCAGGAATTTTAACCTTTGAGTAGACAAAAGGCAACTCCCACCAGACCTAATTAGTTTAATCGTTGCAATCAAAGTATTCTAAAGATAATCTAAAAATAAATCATACAAAGCTGGAGTTTGTCTTGTAAATATTCTAAGTAACACCTCCATGAACATTTTAATGTTATGTGAAGAGATATACGTCACACTCTCGAATTGGTAATGGCATCAGATATCATGACGCAATAACAGTCCTTCTTTCGTTGTACGTCAAACTTGAGCTGTAGGTTATACCAAATCATAAGCCTTGATGAAATTGAGCGGCAGGGGAGGAGGCGGGGGGGGGGGAGCAGGAGGAACTTCATCCCACTAAAGGTGTTATTGCTGTTGAGGGAATGTTGGTGAACAGCTTACTATGAAAGAGGTGTTGTCTCATGGAGTTACTCATAAATTTCAGGGAATTTTGAAAGATAAATAATTACTAGAAGATTTAATGGTTGTAACAATTATAGTCTGGTGTACCCATCTGATGTAGTCTGTCTGACGGAAGTTGTACCTTCTTGTGACTCATGTCTCATAATGAATAAGCTTTCTACCGAATTTCAAACAATATTTTGGCTGATCGAACTAACATTATAAGATCCCTTGTGTGAGAACGAACGTTTTGACATGTATATATGGGCCCCTATACCTCAGGTAAGAAACATAGCTCTGAAGATTCTCCGTCCTTTGAGGGAACAAGCCTGAGAGACGTCGGTCTCATGTTCCGCCTGAAGCGCTAATGGTCAACAATATATATATCGTGTTAGGTATAACAGTATGGGCAGCACAGATCCTCACACAATTCTACTGGCGTATCGCCTGATCATCGCGCTTGTCATATGGAAGTTCTATATTTTATTTCTATTTTTAATATGATTTGCGTTGTTCAAATTTGATGGTATTATACATACGAATATCGATTAAAAAAAACACCAATGATGTGTACATAAGACTGCAGTTTAAACTAAACAACACGCTACCAAAATGGGTTAGACAAATATCGGATTTAAATATCACATTGCTAGTTTTCACTGACTGATACTAACTCAATACGAAAGCTATTTTGTGCCAATCAAATTATTCTCTTATTAGAACAAATTACACAATTGTGATGACCATTTTTTTCATAGCAAATTATTAGTTTGTTATTACAAACAAAAGGTACCAAAATCCGACTAGGTTGTGATACCTGTCCTATCCTATATGCTCATTGTACGAACACGTTTAAAATATTGCAGTTTCGCAGTGGCAATAGTGTGGCTTTATATAAGATATATGCAATGACCTGTTTTAGCTCCATGATATGTGTATGTAAGATGTTAGCATGGTTTTAACGTTGGGATCCTCCGTGGTCGGTAGTGAAATATCGCGATTGCAAATATCTTTCATAAATACACGATTGTATCAATAACTGCCTAAGACGAAGAAACAAAAAAGCTGTACATGATATAACTTATAACACTACGGTATCATTTTTATGTACCGTACCGTATAATCTTAAACCAAATTATAGTGTCACAAACGGCGGGCCATAAAGTATACCCATATCACGTGATCAACTTAATAACTTGCAGTAACAACTTCAGAGTTTGTAGCAACAAACTAATCATTTGTGTCAACAGATTAATAATTTCTATCAAAGAAAGAAAGATAAGTTTACAGTTTGTACTAATAAAGCATATCACCTTCCATTGGGTCATTCAGTCTGGCACATATATTACTATTATAAGTCTACAATAACTTCCTATACATCAGTGGCATTATAAGAGAATTGTTTCATACTGGTTCTTAAGATTATGTTTTAGCCATTCAAAAATGATAAACCATATGTATATGTTCATAGAGTATACAGTGACGCCAATCTTTCGGTCAATCAGTTCGACCCCTATATTACATGAAGGTACTATAAACCACTTCAGTACTAAGCGTACGTGCAAACTGGAACGATTGTATTGATATCGTATTCCTTAAATAAACCGAGCAAGTGGCTAAGTAAATATATTCTGCATGTGTAACTTAGCGGTCTCTTGGTTTTCACCATTCCTACTATTAATCCTTCGGAACACGACGTACTCTTTGCATTTCAGGTAAGCTGAACATGTTTAGTTGGACAAACTTAGCATTTTTCTTCTTTTTTTGGGGGGGGGGGGGGTATGGGGTATGGGAGAACACTTCTATGTAACACGAGTTTTGATCGATAAGGCGTAATCAATGATCTCTTTATATTGAACATCTTTAATTTAATTAAATGGTAGTTGACGTCATTGACAATGTACAAGGGCGTAATGATACACCGTAGGTAGGTAGGACTATACACGCATTCCATTTGAAA
>JAIPMN010007472.1:13315-30026 GCA_020650975.1 Apostichopus californicus
GGGGGGGGGGGGGTATGGGGTATGGGAGAACACTTCTATGTAACACGAGTTTTGATCGATAAGGCGTAATCAATGATCACTTTCTATTGAACATCTTTAATTTAATTAAATGGTAGTTGACGTCATTGACAATGTACAAGGGCGTAATGATACACCGTAGGTAGGTAGGACTATACACGCATTCCATTTGAAACTTGTGCGAGAGAGCACATTGTTGTCACGATCATGATTTATGCAGTGGTAAGCAGTTAGAAGTCTGTTGGCGTTTCAACGTGTGTGTGTGTGTGGGGGGGGGGGGGTGATAATTGGGGTGGTGGTTGGGGAGGGGTACCGAGGAGCGGTAGATTCTATAGGTAATATATATTCAATTCAGGGTATTTTGGGGACAAAACATACATCAAAGAATTTGGTTCTTACAATTTTACCTTTCCATAACTGGTACCGGTAGTCTGTTCATTCTTTCGACAGTTTAACACAATTAGGTTCTGGACCCATTTGGTGTATCCAAAAGCATTGTGTAAGGGTCATTGTCTGTTGCAGGAAAATGTAACCTGCACCCGGACGGGATGCAGGTGTGTGCATAAAAAAAAAAAAAGTTTTTAACATTATTTTAGCTGTAGAGAAGTTTCAAGTATCGTTTAATGACCACTATAGATCTCACAGCGATAACAGAGTCTGAGATTTTAATGTAAAAGGTATAAAACAAAACCTGTAAAAAGAAGTTGCACATTGATCTAACTACTAACATTCATTGATTGTTCCGTGGTTGAGAATATGGCAATTTATTTGCTATGTATGGATGAGTGATGGCACAGTAATCTATGATGATACGCAGTGTTACACAAACAACCGTTGTTTGTTTTAAACAGTGATTTCCATCAGTCTGAAGGAGTCCTAATGCAGCACTTCAAACTAAAAGACAGTGTGATGTGGTGTCCATGCATATAGGAGGCATCTTCGAAGTCATAAATTCCTTTGATAAACCCAGGTTTAATCGGAGTTGTTACTCCTCTGTCTTAACTTAGTCTATGCTGAATATGTGATCGCTCCGGCTCTACGAGTCAATCAAAAAATAGACAAGTAGTATAGTTTGCCTGCTGCATGATCAGCCTGCAGCAGTTACGAAGTAAACTATAAGCCGATAAACTGACTGCGTAATCGCTTGGCTGCGGTTCAAGATACAGACCAAAAGGCCTCATCATTGGTTCCCGGCCTTGCTCGCGATCTTAAATGCTGCCACCATTCATAGTGTACCCACATTTCCGGGGCCTCATACGTTTGGACACCACGATCATGATGTCATAGAAAACATGATACGTGCTAAGCTGTGACAGAACTGATTGGATATAGTTTAATAGTGTCGTAAGAAGAAAACAAATGGTGTATAAAGGTGGGTTTGTGTAAGCAAAGATATGATGCAGTTTATAAAACAGTTCATAAATCTTGACTAATTTATACTATATAAACAACATCCCACTGTGTGGGGTGCTGCCCTAGTTATTCTGTCATATGATTTTATTAGTCTATTAAATATTATCTGTGTCATGATGTCTCAGCTGATTACAGGTAATCTGATGAAAACAACACTGAACCATCTAATTAATACGCTACTAGTACACCTTCCAACGGAAGAAACAGTTTAGCCACTTCCTAAATCTCACCAGGTGATCCTCTATGCATTGGCACTCATGACTCTATGAGATGCCAAGACTTTGGTCTCACATCACAATCCCGTGACTTAATCTTACATCCCGACTATGACCGTTCTACAAATTTAATTTATTCACCATCTTATGCAATGTGTTCTTACAACGAAGAAATTCTGGAAGGATCAGCAAAGCGAAGTCGCTTTATGAAAAATACATTCATTTGATAGTAATGGCTTTCAATATCTAATGTTCGTCATTTGTGAGAGGTGGATGAATATAGGCCTACGTTGCGTAAAAAAATCTTTTCGTAGTTACGTTAATGTTATGCATGACTTTATAACGTCGTACCGTACTACAAAAAAACAAAATAAATCAACATACATTTATAAACAAATGCCTGTTGAAGACAAACAACCAAACATGTTATATTAACCGGCCAAACTAATAGACCTGTCAGCGATTTTAATTGGCTGCGTAGCTGGGCTCTGTGTCAACAGCTTGCTCTCCAACCCAACAAGAAAGAAATCAAGTATGCTTTGCGCGTTACTCTGCGCTGGAACCATTCGCTAGCTTTAAGTTCCAATTCATTGTGCAATTCCTGACGTTTACTTTGCACTGTGATGTATACATGTTAATCTTTAGTTGCCTCGGAATCATGCAATATTTTGGTTCTTTTGACCTTGACACCGAAATGCACCATGGGAACACGACCCGAATACCTCTTAGCTGTTGAATTTGCCAATTTAAAAGTTGATTTTCGGCATTTATTAAGACATGCAAGTCATCTAAACTTCCTTAAGTTAAAATAATATAGAAATAATTGTAATTTGATGATTTCACCAGATGAAATTTGATGAGCGATTATTTAATGGATTCAAGTGCGTCGATCCTCAGCCATGTGTCGCCCATACACTTTCATAACTATTTCATGATAAGAAACAAGTTAAAAATTCCTTCTTTTATTATATTACTGTAATTGCATTTTCCTAAAAGAAACTTGACTAGTCGATCTAATAACCAGTATTGTTACGGGATTCTAGTACTGAAGAGCATTGATATTATTTTATAAAGTCAAGTCAAACTGTTGCTTTTAGAACAGCAACAGGCTTAACCAGTTGTTGTTTAGTTAACAACAAACACACTTAGTACATGCTCTAGATGAGCTGCATAGATTCCAGTATTGTTTATAGAAAAAAAAAACATAGTAATGCATCATGTAGATAAACCATATGAATGTAACTTTAATCTAGTGTAGTCAACAGCAAACGCAAATAGTAAATGCTCTAGATGAGCTGCATACGTTCCACTATCGTTTATAGTTAACAAGAATCATAATAATACATCATGTAGATAAACCATATGAATTTCAGTATAAATTTAATCTATAGTGTAGTTAACAACAAACACATTAAGTACATGCTCTAGATGAGCTGCATACATTCCAGTATTGTTCAGATTTAGCAAAAAACATAGTAATACATCATGTTGATAAACCATATGAATTTCAAGTATAAAGTGTAATTTACAAAAATATAGTTAAACGCAAATACAATAAGAACCTGCTCTATAGATGAGCTTTCTTAATTTCATTATTGTTTACCACATGTGACCCACACGACGAATATTCCCACTCCTGATTCGAATCATCACTTTTACATCAATCAGCTTGTCACGATCGTACATTATAACTTCCGTAAACTGGATGAAAGCATATGTTTTTTCTGTTTCTCCATGTACAGTACGGGATGTCTTTATTGCTATATTGTAAATAAACTAATTGAGCATATGCACTCTGCTTTCCGGAGTAAATGTTTGAATAAACTCATTATAATACGATTGGTTACTTGGTAATGGTATTTAGCGACTTAACATCGATTGAGGTCAGCTGTTATTTGTATACATTATACAAAATGGTATACCCTGCTTGTAAAAAGGACATGAATGTGAGCTTGTCGTGTTTTGTGACTTTTTGGCTGATGTTCATGAAAAAAAACCTTCTTTTGTGTCACTCTCATGACATGTTTCGGGTCTTAGTTGACAATGTGGGAGCACATATAGTTTTTGACGTGGTGTATGATATAGACCACGATGTTGAATTTGATGTAAGATATTCCCACAGTGTGAAGGGGATCTAGAATAAATCCATTGAGATAAATATTCTGGTTTATGTTTACCCACCTTGAACACCTACATATTTGAAATGTCTCATGATAGATTACAATGTTTAATTTTGTTTTTTATGATATGCCTACACCCGGCAGTGTGAAGTGTTTGTCGTTTACAAATACAAAGCTCAATATCCCATCACGTTCATGTCGTTAACTTCCACTGATTCAGTGGTTTGTATATCTGTCATAGCTGTTATCATTTGAATCTTTTTTATTGTATTCTTCTCTTTCCAGCGGTGGAGCTTTGAAACAAATGTGGCAATCCATTGTTAACGTAATCGGCGGTTTCTTCGGAACCGGTAGGTACCGTTCTTATTTTTGTACTCTGTGCACAATGTATCCCAAATAAGCAGGTATACGGATAGTTATCACAACCCCCCCCCCCTCCCCTCCCCTTCCTTGTTGGTAAAGGTAAAATGTCACTTAAGGTCACTAGTGGTCAAAACATATGGAAAAATATTGTACGCAACAAGTACAGTATACTTGTGAATTTCATATGTCGGAGGTATATAGGTTCCCCGCGCTAATGAGAACTCGCTTTCTAGGGATTTGATACAGGTCAAAGGTCATTTGAGGTCATAAGTAGTCAAAATCTTAATCATCCCTTAAACATTCCTGGTCACGTGAATTGCAAACAAGAGTGGCTTCAGAGTGACAGAGATTATGCCCCACCTGTAATACCCAAATATCAAAGAAATTTGACTAAACATATATCCATTTATCCTAGTTTGCGATAGTTGGGTACCGCTTTCAGCTATTTTTTTTCCAGTTCAAGTTATTACCTTCTGTAACTTGTAAAGTGTGTTACATCGTGGTCGTAGCTAAATGGTTACGGTAATCCATATTCGGTTGATACTCGGTCGTAAATTATTGGTCAAGTCCTTTGGAGAGGGTCAGTAAACCCTTTGGGTGATGTCTTTACGTCCTGTTATTGTTCACATCATACGTCCTGTTATATTTCATAATGAATATGAGATTGTTAACAAACACCCGGTCTCATATTTCCTGAGACATCCTTTTTATGCTAAGAATGATTATCCCCTTTTCTTACCTTTCTTGTTGTTTATGTTATAACTGTAATTTCCGTCCACTGCCGTTAGTCACAAGACCATACCTAATGAAAATTGACAGGTTTAGCATGATTAAGGTTAGACCATTTGATTCACAATGAGTTATTGGTCACTGCACTTAACTTATGTCAACACGGTGGAACGGATTTAAAGTTCAATGTGACTTTTATTTCGGGACCAACCTGATTATTACAACCAATTTGATACAATGTATAGTTATTATTATATAAGCACGATGTTATCTTACCCGCTTTAAACACCTTCTGGGCTACCCAGGGTTCATTGTGTACATTGTTATGCCTTGTACCATAGTGAGGGAAAGCCCCCCTAAAGCTACGTTTAGACCAGTGTATTCGCAGCTAACTCCCATCTCCCATCAGAGAGTTACAATATACGTAATTATGGAACGCGAAAAGGCAAACTTATTTCGTTGCTAAAGTTTAACGTAAGTTTAGACAACAACGTAAGTTTAGACAACAACGTAAGTTTAGACAACAACGTAAGTTTGAGCAACAACATGATAAAACAGCAGCAACAACTTTAGTTTAGACAGCAACAAAATTAGTTTAGACAAGGAAATATGGTTGCCCTTTTCGCGTTCCATACGTAATACTAATATCTCTTGAGTTTAAAATCACTTCTAATACGTCTATATAGCGTACAAGCCTTTAATTGATTCAATTTTAAATATCGCTGCAGCTTTTGGAGAATTTTTGATGAGAATTTGAGACGATGATTGTTGGGGCCGTGATCAAAATTTAAGGGTCTTAAGAATTTCTGATCAAAACATCTCATTGTTTGAAAAAGTAAGCATAAATATGTTAACGAGTGACTGTTTGGTGTGTTTATTAAGGAACTTACAGCTTAAATAGTTTGTATAAGTTGAGGCCTATATGAACTGTTGAATATATAAGGTCAAATGACGAACACAATACATATAAGTTACCTATATGTGCAACTGAATGATTGGGTTTCGGATGTTTACATCATTTTACATATCACGTTCATAACCGTAATTCCAAGTTTCCGAAATCGCCATCGTGTTTGTTAATAATGTATAATTTACAGCAAATCAATGGTTTTTTAATTCAACGACTAGTCTACTAGTAGACCTATGAATTAATCGTTGTTTAAACCATGGGCAGACTTGCTGATATGTGTGGTATAAGAAAAGTAGCAATCTTAGGTTTTACGTGCATGTGACGGTCGGTATCCAGTGACAAGTTGAATTTAGACACAAAATTAATTTTGTTGAATAGGTTAATAACCCCCCCCCCCCCCACCCACAATTTAAACTTTTGAGAAATAACCTTTAAGCAGCTGCAGCGATTCATCAATTAAGTGACTGGGACTGTCTTATCTTTAGGATTCCAAATCAGAAAATACAAAACTGAATTGTGTCTATAGAATTCATATACAAGACAAATATACAACAAAGAAACATGTTACCCTTGTCCACAATTTGTTTTGTTTTTTTTACGACGGAGACACGATTTTTGCAAAATTATTGATTCATATTAATTATTCATATATTCATATACATCATATACATATATGTATACCAGTATGTATGCATGGTTCATTTTTTTACTATTGGTATGTACATAGAATGCCCTTTATAACGGTCATGTATAATATTGACGATTTCGTCGTAGTAGTAAATGTATTTTTGAATTTAATCTGCGTAATCACATTTTCTCCGATGATTAAATCGAGTTATCTCGGTCAGACTACTGCACACCTGAGGTTTGTGTCGTGACGTAGACGACAAGTTGACATGCTGCTGCGTGCGTTACTGACTGCGTAAAACAAAATAGTTATGGAAAATTATTTCCGTCAATTCTCAATCCGGGAATAATGTCAACGAACATATAAGTCTCGGTATAAACTAATGACATATATAGGCATATACCTATCTGGCACATATGGAGAAAGGTGTTTTAATATATATACGTACGTATATACACGGTAATGGCGTTATTCAATGTGTTAGAGTGTTTGCTGGTCGTCGATACAAGCGTGTGTCGGTGTCGGTAAGGTGTCGAGTTGCTATAGGAAATGAGAAGCAGTACTATATTACTAATATGATGTTAAAACGTCATCGAGAAAAGTACTTTTACGTCACAAACCATTTCATCGCTTGGTAACAATCTAGTTTGGAAACATTTATCCTGGTCAATGTATAGTAAATTTAGATATAAAGGTAGAGATGTGTAGCCTATATGCTAAGTGGATTATTACAACATATATTTGGGGTGCACGTACCCACCCCAAGAGCAGGAGATCAGATCCAGATCCAATGTAAAGCTCTCTTACGCAGGAAGACACAAATTTTTAACGTCTACTGACTATAATGTATGTCTGATGTTTTGAAGCTGATATAATGTATTAAAATGATGGCAACCGCAAGTGTTGGGGATCCCCTCCCGACCCTCACGAGGGCTCTATGGCGGCCCCTCGACTCCACGCCAACATTGCTTCACGCTCCACGCTCGCACTGGCGCCTCTGGCGCCAAATTTGCATCAACCTTATTATGTGCCCCCCCCCCCCCTCATACAAAATGTAGCTCTCAGTGTGCTCACCACCACCACTTCCAAATGTCTAACAATGCTACTGCTCCCAACAAGGGGATAACAACTCCCTGCTCCCCAAGACTATAAATTCTTATCATTAAGTAAGTGAGGTAAAGTTACATAAAATATATAATGTTGGCAGATCTATGAACACCACTGAGAAATCAAATGACTAGATCAATTGAGTACGGTAAGAGATTTGGGAGATAAACAACAATTAGAAAACTTCCTACTGCGGCGCTTATAGAGCAAGTATTTCATCTCGAATTTGTCATTTGGATTAGCACCAACAGTTCAACAATGTTCTCTTTGATAAGAAACAGCGACAGTGCGACTCACTAAATAATCACGTTGCAAAGTTTTCATACTTTTGGCGCTTTTCTCTACCACCGTGGTTTTCATTTTGTCAAACGAACATTTGATATAGCTTCCAGTGTACAGATTGTCCCCAAAGGCTAACTTGGTGTCCAATAAATACAGAAATATCCCACCTGGTGAAATAAATAGTTTAATTTATACTGGATACAAACCGTATGGTCACTTTGTCTTTTTAAGTATTCCCAAGCCCGTTAATTTATAGCTTACCGTGTTAATTATAATGCTACGTTCCATCAGTTGCGTACAATTCTTTCAAAGGTAGGGGGATAAACTCTAAAGTCCCCCCCCCCCCCAATGATCTAGGTAAAGGCAGAAACATTTACGAATAGGACCGAGGCAGATGCAGGGTTTGTAAAGCTAAAAGTGCTATAGACATGCAAAGTGGACTGACAACAGTGCTCTTTAATTGTCTACAACATATCATAATTAATTGTGCATTGTTGTGTGTTTTGTTGTTGATCGTAACGAATGAAGGTATACAGAGTTTCGACAAGGCGTATGTATAATACCGTTGACATCGGCGTGCCTTACATTTACTCAAGCAAGCAACCTCGTTCCGTCTGACATATACAAATTGTAAATACTTATCAAACGAAATTACTAAAACCTCATCCGCTGGTCATCTGCAAGGTCCCTACCCGTTTGTTATGCTCCCATTTGCTCATCTATACTTCCCGTTGAGCTATAATAAAATGCCTTCATAAGAAAATTATCCTCTCTCTAGTTTTCATTATATATCACGACTCATTGTATAGGGATGTCTATAGTTATACCAGCACGTTATAAATTTTCATATGTAAAGAACATTGCACTTGTTACATCTGCAAGTATTAGAATATGATCTGTAGTTTTACTAAAGGCAAAATAGCCAACTATTTTATAGGTATGATTCTAAGAGAGATGATCAATTACATTTCATGTGATACTTGTAAATTTCGTTCAGTTCGTATATATGTCAGAAGTACCATGCATATTTTTGCCCACTTCAGTTTAAAATTCAGTGCTTAAATTGTCTCCAATCCGCCGCGGAATAATTCACACTTTTTAGAAAATTATGCAAAATCTCTTTATACAAAATAAATCATGCCTGATATGTAACATGTCTATCCAGTCCTTGGAGTACCTGTCAACTAGAGTTTAGTAAAGATTCTCAAGCCCTTAGGCAAGTGATGTTGTCTAAATTATGCGGCGATATTGTGTATAGGTTGAAGAGTTAAAGGCATGTTATTGTGTTAGTAATATACCTCTTGTGTAAACACAATTTAACGCGGTGTAGATTTCAACTTATGTGAATATCGATAGTAATGACTTTACGAATGTTAATAGTGATCCAAATTTATCATGGTTGCCGACAGTGAAAATAATGAAAAATAGTTATGGCTATTTTTAGTGGTTTAAGAAAACTGAAGCTATAACAGAATCAGGAACCTAAGCGGCCACGATGCCGTGTGTGTATACGTATTTGTATATGTGTGTATATTTGTATTTGTACGCGAGTTACGCTTAGCTTAATTGTAAACACGATATCCCAGGAAATATACCTTGGATTCCTGCCATATATGCAGGTGCACTGATAGCCATTGACCTGCAGATGTGCACTCGTGGTTTTTTCGCTCGAAGTATAATAGCATGCACATTCATGAGTGGGCTGAGTATAGATGTAAATATGTTGAAATAACCATATTTATGCGTATTTATTTCCTTTCATACATGGCATGTTTTGTAATGTTAGCAAGTGTGTAATATCGATAACTGCAATGGCCCGGGGCTCGAACTGTATGATGCATAGGGTTCTGATTTATTCTTGGATACTGTAACTCAGTTTCTCTATCAGACAAGTTTAATTGAGTGAAACATTTATGACAAGTAATCACGAAGCCTCCCGGCTAGTTTCTGGTTGAAATGTTGGTGAAAAGAATGATATGTTGAGCGTAGATCATCTGCCTGGCAAACCAGACATAAAACCGATCCGACAGGTAACTTCCAATTCAATTTTCGACAGAGACACAACTGACATGAAAATAGACAAATTCAAGGAAATGAAATACGAAGCGCTGTCAAAATATGATGGAGGACCTAAAAATAGGTCAATGAATCCCGTCGTACGAGTAAAGGAACAGATATACATAAACATAGGTTATAACAAGTAAGCTACATATTGTACGTGCGAGTATCTGACAGTAATGTATTAGACCTACCTTCAAACGCTGTTGTGGCTACAATTTCTGAAAACAATATCGTAATAATCTAACATGAACAGAATTATCAAGTTCCTTATGCATGGTTATCGACATCTTTGTTGCAAAAAAAAAACGGCGTCCCAACGCGAGCGTCTGGTTTGATTTCAATTGAGTGAAACTTCAAAATCATTTTACGTGAAATAAATCTCAATAATATTGACGACCCCAAAGTGCTAGAAAGTCAATTATGGTGACTCACGTCCAACTTCAATGAACATTTTACTGCCATGCCAAAACATGTGTCCTCTGTGAAGACATCTTATCGTCTCATTTAATACACCCCAATGCCTGGAAATAATATTGGGCCCATGTTGAATTTCTGTTATATGAGTGATTGGTGTCGACTGTCGGCAGACAGGGCCGAGGAAGTATGTATGTATGTATTTTAGATCCTCCTGCAAGCAGGAACTCACGAAGAAGCCTCATTGACTTATCAAAGCCGCAAGCTGACTGAAGTCAGTCTCTTACATTCATATATAACGTCCATGATTTTGAATTGTCAATTGTTAACAACTCTGTAACTGGACGACAAACATTAATCTTGGAGTGACTCGAACCGGGGACCTTATGATTGGAAGGCACCGGCGTTAACCACTGAGTTAACACTCCGTGTCTAACACATGTCAAATGACGTCTTCTCCCTTCGCAAATATTTCAAGTACATCCTTGCTACGGTAGGAAGAATAGCCGTATACAGTCTATTATATACCACAATCTGGTCAGTTGACTACAAGTAGGCTATATATTAACTACAACATTTATCCAACACATGTATCACAACAATGATCAGTCACAACCAATATCGTTTAACTGAAAACAGGGAGTCTTCCACATTGTTAAGCTTTTAAGCTTTATGGAAGACTTCCCTCCACTTTGTACTTTTGTGGCAAAACAAATAAATAAATAAATAAATATAGCTATGTTGCTAAGAACTTAATTGTTTCCCCAAGCATAGACCAATGGCGGGCGATAAGTCCTAGATTTACGACGACAACTTTTTATTAAGAAATTCGGAGAACCAATACCATCACGACGAGTAAACTAAATAACCACAGAACCAGAGTAAAAAGGGAACGTGCTGAATCTAAGGGATCAAAACAGTGGAACATCATTAAAATCAAAGACATAGCAATATTAATGCGATAAAAGATTTCATACTCAAGTTTATATACTGTACGAACATAGTAAAAGAATTTAGACTTGATATGAATCGCTGATTACTGACTATTTATCGTTCATTTGTTTACAATGACCAAACAGACTGTCTTCGATTGATACATTCCAGTGCTCTGTGTCCGCATCATGGTATGCTTCCAAACAGAGGTTCATCCATACATGCTGCTGCGACTCGCGGATTGGGTACAGCATTTCACCATCATGGCTCACACGATCAATGCATTTCCCCCACTCCAATTTAGCATACCTTCTGGGGGGGGGGGTGGGGGTACCGGTTTCTTTTATTCCTTGCCGGAGGCAAAGGGAATATATGCGATGGTGATGACACCGTGTGTAAGTATGTATGTATATCGCACTTGCTTGTAAATTAACTCAAAAATTGTAATGGTGGATTAACTTCAGACTTGGTATGCGGATCCGTCTTATTGAGTCCTTTGAATTTTAATGGCATTTGGGGTCAACAGAGGTCAAAGTCTGAAAATCTTGTAAACACGATAATACAAGAAGTGCATCTCAGTGTTGAACTTCATACATATGGTATGCAGATCTAGCATGGTGAGTGCAAGAACCCTATTGAAATTGATAGAGGTCAAAGGTCACATGATGTCAACAGATGTTAAAGTCTGAAAACCTTTAAAACATGATAAAATTAAAGATATAATTAATCTATGAATTCTCCAATGCTATGATTTTCTTTTGGTGAAAATAGTTTGGTCAAATTCAGTTCAGTTTAGATATGTGAAGGGGCTCTGTAGGTCTTCAATGAAACATACCTGGCATCCAGGTAATGAAATCTGCTTCAGAGTTCATACTCTTACTTTAAATGTGCCCTTAAACCTCCTGTCAGTTGTATACCTCTGAGCTTCAAGGAGTCAACAGGTTATCTCAAATGTGCACAAACTAGCTCACGGGGACAACAGGTTGTCTCAAATGGTGGAAAACTTGGCCATTTTCTTAAAACTATTTCACAGTGTATCAACAATGTCATGTGAACTCTCGACAACTATTAAAGGGATTTGCTAGCTCAAAATTGGTAAAATATGTCTATATATTTCACATAGGAAGACTAGCTGTTCTAGTTTCTGGATATTGAAACATTTTGGTTTATTTCTACATACTAATATTGATACCCACAAGGGATTTCTACAAACCTTTGTGGTCCTCACCTAATTCTTGGACAAATTTAACTCACTTGATCTACATTAGTCAGATATATATATTTTGAATCGCAAGGCATCACAAAATTTTACCGGTTTTCTGTTTCGGTTGATGTAATGGACTCAAAATTGGACTTAAAGCATCAGTCGTAGCATGTTTACGAAAATCAGCTATTTGGTGATCTATATAGGCCTATATTTCATTGAAACTATCCGGCTGTCAGTCTGAATATAAAGACTGCTTTCACTGCCGATTTCCTAAAGCAAAGCCACACTTATGTCTAATGCTCCAAATAATTTGTTATTTCTATAACATGTCATATGAAAGTGACATATATTCTAGAGTCTAGTTTAGGATCATTTCGAATACGTACTTATAAGTTCGGCCAGTCTCAGTAACAGAAAGACTAGGGCATCCGTTTCAACCCCGTCGTTGATTTTGTTAATGAAGTGTTTTTCTCTTAATTTTACAAGTTGTTTACCTTGTTTTCCAATCCGGAACGACAACTTGGAGGTTAGATTGCCTCGAGCAATTAGTACAAAGCAGGTTAAGCACTTGTAAATGACAACGATTGGAAGCTATACACCGGCGTTAAATATGCAGTGAGCATTACGATCTATTTCTCAATTGCGTTAAAGGTATTCAAGACTATAGTATAGTACCATAAATATATAGTTTCATCCATACACTGTCTGCAAATGCGACCAGTTATCTCTCTAGATTCATTCGGGGAATTTTTGACATTCAGTCACTGGCTGAGGATAAGACCATTTTAATAGGGGTTTGTAACCCTACCTACATCAGGGGGATTTAGAACCCCCTCCCCCAACATCCCCTCCCCCAACACCTTTGAAATACTGGGGACATTACTGCCTTCTCTGCATTTGATATATCTTCCGTGAAATTCTCGCATATCGATTTCTTCTCCACTTCTACAGCGTGTACAGGTATACAGGAGTTACATTATTTACACGTCACTGATATATCATTATCGATTTATTGTCAGTATAGGTCGTTGTTATATAGATGCATGGTGAGTCCACTGTAATTAGGGGGACATGATATATTTAAACTAGTTATATAACGATATAATTATAACAGCTACGTCACGAGACATTACGTGGGCCTTTGTTTCACGATTGGCATTAATTGTAAACTGTGCATTCGGTAGATGATGGTTGGACACAGATCTGTAGAAATTTCCCTCAAGAAATGCAAACAACTTTTGATAATACATTGTGAAGTTCTTTGGACAGTTTTTTCGTTATGACCTTTTTCATCAACCAATCCACCCCCTCCCCCTCCTCCTCTCCTGTTGGTCAGGACATATATGCATCGACAATCACCCCTTTTAGACGGATATGGTCCGTTGCAGTCAGGGGTGTCGTGCGAAAATAAATTTTTGGGGGGCCCGTGAGCAGGTGATGACTATCTAAGCGGTTGGCGCGCAGCGTACAAGAAAATTTTTCGTCTGGCAGACCCCTCAGATTGCAGGAAACGGCACTTCCCGTGCTTTATGGCAGTAAGCAACACTCCTAAAATTGATCAAAATTTCCGGCAATTTTTTATTTTAGGAAATATTCTCGAAGGAAGTGATCGCCATTTATTCCTCAGTTTACCAATTCCTCGTCTCCCAGAAGCGCCCAAAATTTAAGAAATCGAAACATTTTTGTGTTGGCTGATCCATGATCGCCGCCCATGCCCGTGAGACGTGGTGACTGGGTAAAGAAAAAGCTATGCCGTTTGAAAACATGGGCAGAAAAAGCGAAAGTAGCGAAACCTAAGGTAAAACGTGCGATAACGAAGTGATTATTTTCCAGGTTAATTGTGACTATTTGAAATGATTATTATTATTCATTTTTTTCAAAACTACCTATCAGATCATGAGGAAAATTTATCCTGGTGGACCTTTTAGCGAACTGATTGCATGAAGTTCACATGGAGTCCCATAATCTCTGTTCACTACATTTATCTTAACTTTCCGAACTTTGTTACAGGCTTAGAAACAAAATTGACTGACTTTGGCAAAGGTAACGGGTTGCACTTACTCTGGGACTACGTATATATAATATTGTTCAACGATGGCAGCGTTGATGGCACATTTGGTTCATTAGTTATCAACCAGTAATTATTTAACTGTTTCGATTGACTGAATACCAACAATTTACAACCATTGACCAAGCAGTCAACAGAAGCCCCATTTCTCGTTGGCCCTACAAGAAATTCAGTTGCTGACACTGTTCGAAAACACTCTTTTTTTTAAAATTATGACAAAATTTTATGACACCTTTGACAAAATTTGGGGGGGCCTGTGCCCCCCCGGGCCCCAATGACGCCACTGGTTGCAGTCTTGTCAATTGAAATGTTCATGCAAGCAAGTCGAAACCTGATGAGTCCAAGGGGAGAGTCGAGAGAGCCAATATAGTGTCAATCAACGTAAACCCTTTTGGACATTTATTTTACACTTTTACTCCATGGGTTGATTTCGATACCAATATGATAGTTCTTTTTCCGCAGATCAAAATGATATTGATGAAACGACAGGTTTATCGGTTTACGAGAAAAACCTTGTTAGGTCGTCATGGGAACAAGCCATGAAAAACAAAAAGAACTTCTCTGTTGACATTTTCATGAGGTGAGTTAGTTTTTTGCAATGAATTTATGAACGCTTATTACCAAGCAAGAAGCTCATATTATTATATTGCAATGAGTGTCAGGGAACTGTTTCATATCCACTTATCACTGATATGCTACAATTACTACTATGTTTAATGATATGAACTGAATATCATCAATTGTATGATTGTATGATACCTTAAAAAAATATAAAGACAAAAAAAAAAATCTCCGAAATCTCATTTCTGTAAAGAGCCTCGCTAAGAACATAGGTTAGGTGGAATATTCTTCTGTGCGGGATAATATATAGTTCCAATGATATGCTGCCTCTCTCTATATATATATATATCTATCTGTGCTATACTGCTGCCAGACAGTGTGAGGAGGATGTCTGGAAGATAAAGATTCCGTTATGCTGCGGTGTCGATACATATATCGTCGCCTCACCACGCATTCCTTGCTCTAGTGTCAGAGATTGGTAGGGTGTCAAGGGCACTTGGACGAAAATAACTGCAATAGTTCAAGTTCATGTTTCGTTTCTGTGGTTGTCCGACTTTTGCTTTATTTCTCCTTTGATAACACCTGTCATAACCGACAGGTGAGTTGATGGGACGTCTGACATCAATACGGCTCATATTAAATCGATTCATCGCGGCCACAGACGGAGCTCTGTAAAACGACAACATCGAAATGGCAAATAATAACCATCATCCGCCACCTGTACGGGGGAAACACATATTTCGTTAAAATGGTTCTACTTGCCACACATCAGTGTAACAGTCACGCTATATATTCATTAAATCAACGCTGTCTTAGAACTATAACTCAACATGATATGTAACTAGGCTAGACTAGGCATAGGCCTACTGTGCTTACCTGCTATGTAGATGTACCGTGGAGTGCATGATCTATTTTTGATACCTTTCTGAAAGCAAAAGCAATCATTGCGGTCATGACGCCGTGTGTGTGTGTGTGTATGTAACAATTGCTTGTTAACACCGTTCCTCAAAAACTTCAATGGTGGATTAACTTCTTACTTGTTATGTGGATCCATCTTATGGAGCACAAGAATCGTATTCTTTCCTGTGAAGTTCAATGGTCATTTGGGGTCAACAGAGGTCAAAGTATGAAAACTTTGTGAACACGATAACTCAAAAGGTATATCTTTGTTGAACTTCATACAGGTCTGCAGATTCAGCTTGTTGAGTACAAGAACCCTATTGAAAATGGTGTAGTTTAAGGTTATTTACGGTCAACATTTAAGTCAAAGTCTGAAAATATTGTAAGCACGATAACACAAGAATTATATCTTTCTACATCTTTCTTGGACTTCATGTGTAGTATATAGATCCAGCTTGGCGATGAGTGCAAGTATTCTATTGAAATTGGTAGAGGTCAAAGGTCACATGAGGTCAACAGGTGTCAAGGTCTGAAAACCTTTTAAATATGATAACTCCGAAATTAAAGCTACAATTAATCTATGAATTCTCCAATGCTATGATTTCTTTTGGTGAAGATAGTTCGGTCAAATTTCAGTTCAGTCTAGTTTTGTGAAAGGGCTCTGACATGGGAACTGACATGCAATATAAAAGTCATATATTTAATAACAAGTATTATCAAAGTCACATAACGACTGCTAAGAGAGAGAGAAAGAGATAGATTGGGCGGGGGGGGGGGGGGAG
>JAIPMN010007472.1:30036-42953 GCA_020650975.1 Apostichopus californicus
CCACTGCTAATAGAGAGAGAGAGATAGAAATGGGAGGGAGGGGGGGGGGGAGAGCGGGGACGGCTGTGTTAAAAGTACATGTGCCCTGTCTCCTGCGGATGTGGACTTAGTCTGCGGAATTGATTTCTCACGTAGACATGTAGTATAATGTGTATGTACAGGAAGGAAATCAAGAACCCGGGGACCGTGTCATGTATATATGATGTTCATGTCATCAGTAATTCTGATTAGCATTTTAGCCAGACGGTCGACTGGAAATAGTTTTCGCTTTGAAATAACAAACAAAAAACAATCAAAAACATTTTGGAAACTTAATCTTCATGTGATCATTAGAAAAGGGTCTCGAGAATTAACGTTCATATTTAGTTTAATCAATTTACCGTCTTGTTTTGAGCAATATTAGCCAGGGATTGTCAAGAGGGTCTAAATCGGCGACCAAACATTAAAATTGCTGTAAAAGGTCATCGAAGACTTGAGAAGATTTACTCAGCTTCTTGCTTAAATATGATATGAATATGTTTTTGTTGTCTACGATCCTATTCTCTTTGCGTGTAGATTGTTCACACAAGATCCGCCTTCCCAAGACCTCTTCGATCAGCTCCGAGGGATCCCATTAGGTGAACTAAGAGCAAATCGCAAGATGAAAGCACATGCCTTTAGAGTGGCTGCGTCTCTGAACACGTTAGTAGAGGGCTTGGATGACATCGAAGTACTAATTGAGATGCTAAATAACGTAGCCAGAACACACTTCAGTCACCAGGTCACCAAACAACATTACGACGTACGTTAATTCACCTTCACTCTATAAAGGATGAATGTAGCTTTCATCCATATATATACAATTTCTCAGGATACCTTGCCCCCAAATCGATACATCTGTGGAGGCCCTATAGACAAATCACTATTTGACTAATGCTATTAGTTATAAGTCTCACTGACTCTATTTGCATCGAATGTACGTAGTGGCTCCTATAGGGATACAGCGACGTGTTATCCTGCTTCTTGAATACCTTCATTTAGCTTTTTGTTTCTGACTTTTGTCAATTTTTAATACTATTCTGTACACTGAAATTGCACCAAAATGTAGTTTATTAGTTTGAATAGTCAATTTTTCATTTGAAATAATAAAGAAAAACTCAAGACAGTGGGAAAGATTATGATTTGCATTCCTGCTCTTTGTTGATCAATTAAATCAGTTCAAGTGGTGGTCTACTGCCACACAAAGCAATGCATTGCATTTATAATCACACGATAGGTTACAGTAATTGCAGGGCAAATTAAAGAAAGACAACACGTGATCTGCCTAGGTGTTGCTTAAGGCCTATCAAATGATTGAAAATGGAGAGATATGATATGGTATAGTGTGGTGTTGGGATGTGATGTGATGTAACGTGACGTACGAGGCATGACATGACGACGTGACGTGATGTGATGTGATGTGACGTGACGTGATGTGATATCATATCATATAAGATGATATGATATGATATGCTATGATATGATATGATATGATATGATTTGATATGATATGATATGCTATGCTATGCTATGCTATGCTATGCTATGCTATGCTATGCTATGCTATGCTATGCTATGCTATGCTATGCTATGCTATGATATGATATGATATGATATGATAAGAGGCTTGAAAACTGGAGACAATGGAATTTAGTGAGTTTGATGTTTTTTTTTTTAATTTTCACTTTCAGATATATAAGTCAAGATAGTGTAAAGTTTTGAAATTGACATTGATATGCCACACTCATTGTCACATAGACTATCACCGCGCTTAACATTATCGCATTCAACATAATGACATGATATGTGCCTTTAAACCTTGACCTAATCTGTTTTATTATTACATTCAGCTCCTTGGAAAGGTTTTGATGGAGGCTTTTGAAGATGAGCTGAAGGATAAATTCAACCAAAGGACAAAAGATGCTTGGTTGAAGGCATACGGAGTCATGGAAAAGGTCATGTTGGGTGAATACATTGAGCTTGCAAAAACTGCGAACAAGTCCATTCCTGACAGCGACAAACAAAGAGGTGAGACGATTGAATGAGGAGGTGGCGGAGAACTAAAATTTCACAAGCACGTCCATGTGTGCGACGGTTGTCCTTTGATAGCCTGGGTGTTTTTAACCATGAACTGTTGGTGTGTATATTATGATTAATATAATTATTATTATTATTCTTATTATTGCTTGCAAACTCTGTGCCCATGGCTCTGACTGGCTAACACTGGATTGCCAAACTGAGTACTTCTCGCAACTTCTTTGCATGTTTCCAGTTTTTGCTCACTACTTCGTGTTAATTAATCAGATTTTTCCTACAAAATCCGTTCACAAAATTAATTAGCATATTTTATTTTTTGAGGTTAATAGTATATGCAAATGAGATTATCGAGTACCTGGAGGACCCCCGGCCTAATAGACAACCATTCACAATTTTACACTGTACGTGTATATTTAAATATACCTCAGATTCTATTAACAATCAAACAGTGTTTATTATCACAACGGCAAAGCCTAGTTTGAACATTTTATCAGAAATATACCTTACTCTTGGATTGTTACGTGAAACAAATGGGATGCGATGGTTCCAATATTCAGCCAGGACCGATTTGCTGAGTTTGTCACCATGACAACAAAGACTGTTGAAAAAAGTATGATTACCATGGTAATTGACGATCCAAAACATGACTGATAAATGCTCAAACATGGATTATTAAGTGTTGAGATTTTATGGATATTTTTTAAAAATGTCACATTCTTTGTGTCCTTTTAAAATGCTTCATGGCGCGAAATTTTAAACAAATAACTGCAGAACCGTTCTCGCTGGTTTTCAGCGAAATGAAGTCCCACGAAAACGCCGTACTACTTACAGGCTTACATTGCAGGATTACATATTTCTGCGCATGCGCATCTCTTTCCTTCACATTCCTTTATCAGATTTTATAATGATGGTACTTAATTTTTATACTTTGTTTTTACATACTATAGCCAATGCCCGTATTAGCTATACCGTGATTTTAGTAAGTTGGGAGCCTTATCTCAAGGCCTAACTATGGCAATACTGTGGTGTGTATCCATTTAGCGAAATTAAGATTATTCAGCCGGAAAGTGAAAACAATATTGGGTAAATTCCTGTTGATGAGACAATTTCTTCTATAAATAAGATCCTGATAAGATACTCAATAACATTTCATTTTTTTATACTCTTTCAAGATATTTTAAGCTAAGGTTTGTATTAATCTTTGTATTGAGATAAAACTGTACAAAAACGATCAGATTTGAAGTAGTTATCACTACCTATTTAACAGTAGATATGCTATGTATGTATGCGATTGCAATTTTATATACTCATGCCTGTAGACTGTAAAAGATTTTCAATGCACTTTCTTGACAAACGACTGTACTTTCTTTGTAACATTTTGTTCATTTTGCCATTATCTTTGCTGTGAAAATGAATTGATGTTATCCCTGTCGTGTGAATTCTCTTCGTAATTTACTCAAGCCACATGTGTACAGAAAATACATTAATTTTGAAATAGGCTGTAGATTTTCACTTGTTGGTCGTTTAGCCTATATGGACTTTAACCCCTGACCGATTACCCAATTTAACACATACACTTGACTAACATTATTGCTGAATGCATGTATTAGTTATGTGTCCCTTTCTTCGTAACATAGAAAATGTTGTATGTTATTCTTCATATCTCATGTGAACACATCATAGCCTAAAACAGAAACGTTGACCGCCAATGAAATAAACTTTCCCTTGAATGCTTCCAACAGCCTTTCCCTATTACGTGGATAGCTGTTGTTTAATTGCAACAGTATCGGCAATAAGCATTACACTTGGAGGGGGAGTGACACACCCGGGTTTTTTATAAAGGAATGTCGCAATTGTGACAATAAGGTGTCGTAGCTTGGGAGGGAGGGGGTAGGGAGGGGGGCAGTGGCTCCACTATTACTATAGCCTGCAGGGTTAATGGTGCTATTTGATAAGCATTTGGAGTTATGGGCACTTTACTTCCAGCTATTAAAATCTAAACTTCCTTAGTGTTGACTTTGACAATGTTTTTGAGGTATAACAATATGTTAATTTACACAGATGAGAATATGTCGATTACATTTTATTTAAATTAAAAGCGATTGCGGCCAACAATAATTGCTTAATGATAACTTGAAAGTTTTACTTTCTATTCTTTTAACTTCGCTATACGGTAAGTATTTTGTTGTTTAGTCATACTGTAGGCCTTCATTTGACCTCATTTGACAATTATGACTGTTATTTTTGTGAAAAAAAAGGTTCTTGTTACTCACTGTTTGAGGTCATGAGAGGTCAACGTATGAGGACTTTGTAAACACGATGACTCTAAACTAAAGTTTGACTGAACTTCATACTTAGTATGCGCATCTTCTTTTAGTAGGTCTAAGACTCCTGTGAATAATTGTAGAGGTCAAGGGTCTTGTTAGGACACCAGAGATCAACGTACGAAAATCTTCCAACAACCTTAATTCCAAAAGCAAACTTTGGATGTACTTCGTTCTTAATATGTGGATCCAATGTAGAAAGTTCAAGAATCCTATCGGTTGATGTAGAGGTCAGAGGTCATGTGTGATCGCCAGAGGATAAGGTCTGAAAAACTTGTAAACATAATAACTTTAATAGGTAAAGATTAGATTAATTTCATTCTTGGTATGTCGACCCACTTCATACCAGAATCATTGATAGTTCACTTACATAAGTACAGTAATCCTTGTGAGTTCAAAGGTCACTTGAAGGCACCAGCGGTCAAATATTTCAAACACAAATAACTCTCATAGAGTAGCACTTTTCATAGCCTGCGTACTAAATATGTAGATCCACCTCAGGAGTCACATCTGTTGTTGCAGAGTTCATAGGTCATCATGTTTATAGATCACCGGAGGTCAAAGTAAGAAAACCCTGTAAGCATGTTAACTCCTAAATGAAGCTTGGATGAACTTTGTACTTGGCATGCAGATCTGCAGAAGTACAAATAATTTCCAGTGTTTGCTGTTGAGGAAGTCAAGGTCGTCTGAGGTCAGAGGGAAGCTTATAAACAGGTTTCCATGATTACAACAACCTTGCTGATCAAGTGAATTCAGCAGTGATCACCAACTTCAAATTTAATTGACTGCAGTGTCACAGTGTATGATCTCATATGACATGTGGCGGAGAATAATGAAGCCATTTTGTCTTTCTTGTTTACGGTATCTGTCTCATTCAGTTAAATAACTGATGGAGGTGGTCTGTTCGAGTTAACCCACAAGTCAGAGGATTTTATTACCGATAAGTAATTGTAGAAAGATTTGTTACAGTCTGCATCATATTAATTTATAGCAACTTATAAATATATATATATACTTAACGCATGTATGAAGAGAGAGATGAAATAAACAAATGAAATGAAACACACTGTCTCACGGTCCTTTATCCATGCACGCCCTTTTGAGAAACAGGGGTCATGTATAGTAGGTATTAAGACAGAACGGGCTGTTTATTGAGAAATATTCGTATAGTAAAGTCAATGTCTCTGAAGGCATGGCTGACGAATCCGCTTGCATAAATGTGAGTCTTTATAGGACTCTATTCGTTCCTGGTTGCGTATATATACTGAAGCTAGTCGTGTTATTTTACTCAAGACGATTGATTAGTCCATTGGCAATGTCAAGTTTACAAATAGCGATGTACTCAAAGCAAACGTCCACAAACTGTAGACTGCAATTCTAACTATTGCTTATGAAAGTATATGAAAGAGATTAGCAAAGGGAAGGGAAGGTGGGAGGCCGGGGGTTGAATTTACAGCACGTTATGAGACGCATTTCTAACTGAGTGTGTGAAAGACCATGTTATTTGACAATAGGTATGAACGTCGCTATACTTTTAGACTATGCGGTAAGTTACATTTGCGGTGAATCTTGTGGTAAATGTTTAACTTTCACTGTATCACTCGTAATGTGTCGTAACAGGCCATATCACAGGTCATCCAAGGACCCATTACCTGTCACTCTATAAGCAATGCTTTTCAGATGTGATAACCTGAACCCCAAACCGTCACCATTTCTCGTCCCATCAAACTTCACTAACTATAGTAGGAATGTTTTGAAACGACTGGCCGCATCTCCGTTCATTATACGGCGGTCCTTAACAGACCGAAAAAGGGTAAAACGTTTGAACCATATTTCAGAGCTCCATCATCTCAGCAAATCCTCACGATTGTTCCAAGATTTCATCATTACATTTTAATGCTTTTCGGACCTACCGTAAGTCAAACGAGAATCCACCTATTTTCTTATAAGCAGTTTCACTCATATTAAAAGTTTTAATTTTCTAAACAGGCATATATACCTGAGGGATTCAGTAAATAGGTAATATTCTTCCTCCTCGTTGTTGTGGTAAGTTCGTAACTCTGGTTCAGAACCAGATAAACCAAGCTACAAGCCTCCTATCTATCTGTCTATTACAATACTATGACGTATTCATTTAGTCGACCTCTGTGTATACTCATCTATTCATACATATTCATACAACAATGCTTTATGTGAGAAAAACTAATTGAAGATACACTCAAGGAAGACAACATGCACAAGTAAAAAATATCAAAACAAACAAACGATGAAGTCATGGTGAAAGAGCACGAATAACAACGCGTATCCATGACAACCTTGCAGTATAAACGTGTCATTTGCGGCTATAAAATGCAAAGTATTGCTCGTAACTTTTTGACTTATATAGTTTTTACTTAAAATAATGAAATAAAAATGCAATGAAAATAAAAATGAGAGCGAAATAGCTTTTTTACTTAAAATAATGTAAATAATACAAGCAAAAGCTGCCCTCTATATCCATTTCATTATCCAATTAGCTTGCCATATGTACGTACACCCTATCCAATAGGCTATGGACGCTGATGGTATGTCCAGAGGTTCGAAACCGGTAAGGAAGGTCGTAATTCCACTGTAGGCGTTTGTCACCTGTATCGAACAATACTAGTTCTGTTTTGGTGACATATTTTGCCTTACTCTAGAGCTCAAACATGATGCTAACCAACTCGAAAATCATTTGTGAATCCCAAAGCCGGATCTCGAAAGAGATACTTTGAACAGACTTTATGTTAATGAAATGAAGGTAAACGACAAAGGCAAATAAATATATATAAATGAAAATCGTAATGAGTTGGAAAATCAAGAACAGTGAAAAAACTTCCAGCCTCCACCGGGATTCGAACCCGGGCCTCCCGCTTTAAATGCGGACTCCCTAACCACTAGCCTATGGACGCTGATTGTTTTCCAGAGGTTCTAAACCGGTACGGTGAGAGTTCTTTTGACTTCATTATCTCGTCTTTACGTCTCTTACAGTTTTCACACACCTTATCGTTACGTCAAATGGCTGAAACGTTCCTTTAATACCAAACCAAACTTGATACCAAATATACCCCCCCCCCCCAATATGTAAATCCAGGCCTCTAATGTTATGCTGATCCAATGTTTTGCAAAGTCTAATAACTATGTCGAAACGTATTCTATTTATCATTCCTAAAACAAACGAATACGTGACATGTTCAGCTATGAAAAGTGATCGGGACGTTGCGTTACTTCTGATGACCTCACCAAATAGTTTTGTTTTTTAAGTTTTGGACTAGCGTCAGTAAGTAATGAGCTTCTGATATTTTTATTATCTTTTCTTTCAGAAAAGGGGCAGTGTTATATAGACATATACCTATTAGTTATTGAATTCAGTTGTAATGGTCTGTATACCATACCTAATAGAGGTTCTGTTTCTTAACTCATCCATTGAGAATGTTGTCGTGACTCAATAAAATTATCTAAAAGAAGTTAATCCGTTATGGATTAAAAATGGACTAACAGACTTACAGAAGATAATCGTTGTAGTATTCACAAACAATACCGTAAAGGTGTTTCATGAATTGGTTACATTCGTACCAATGAGTAAACTATTAACCAAAAACAAAACCCAAACTGTGATTCTGTATACTTATACTTCAGACGTTCTCTACAATAAGTACAACTCTTAGATGAATATGAACTATTAAATGACGTGTCCTACATACCCGTGATATTACATAGATAAAATCTGAAGTATAGACCAACCCTAGAAGACATCTAAATCTTCATAAGGTAATAAAGAGATCAAGGTCTAAAGTCTTCGTGCGGTAATTACTCGCAGTTAAATCAAAGGATTACTTTATAAAGAAATTTAGTCTGAAATACCAAGTTACAAGAAAAGAAAAAAGGTTAGTGCTTGTAATGTTTCTATACAGCTATTCCTGTTTGAAAGGTTTTCAACATAGGCATATGCTAAAACTCTTGAATGCTGCTCAGTTTACGGCTAAATCCTCAGTGCATCCTGTTTAATGTTAATCATTTGTTTTACAATTTTAATAACTCACCAAAACCATTTTTCCAACTTTATATAAAACAACAAGAGCACATGCAACACAATTCGTCTTTGATACATGTGCAATGCATTGTAAACTTGTTATACTTAAGTTCATTTTATATCTTGTGTGTTGTATCGCATCTGAAGAACTGACGAAATGATCGGTGTGTTAGACTAAGTTGCGGTTGCGGTTAGACTAAGTTGCGGTTAGACTAAGACACGGTCAAGTATACAAAGTGCAATTTCTCAAAATGTTCTTAAAAGTGGTATTGAAATTCAACCTGGGTCTCATAACAATGTTTTGAAGGGTCTACGACATTAATGTCGCGTGCAACCACTTCAGGACCGACACCGTTATACTAATCCTCAATCATGTTTACATGCCTCCGTTACAGGCATAAAGCATGTGTTTCATACACATGCAATTGGGATCGATAGTCAATTCTGATATTGCTCGTTGCTATAAGCCGTAACACCTGGACGCCATGTTGATTCATGTGAACTTGTATTACATAAATCAAACTCATTTACAGCCATCTCCGCGTCCCAACAGTGACTTGTTAAAACAGTCAATTACCCATGCATGATTTAAAGTATAAAATTGTCGGATATTATTGTTGACCATTACAGAAATAAACGAGGTCGAGTAGGGTCAAACTAATTGAGAATTATGATGAGATTCGGGAAACGAGGGCAAATTTGGCAATCTTCACTGGGAGCATGTTACCCATTACCGAAGAAAAACGAATGATGATCCTTTAAATGTTGCGATTATCTTAACACTAATAACTAATAGGTACATGACGATCATGTGTATATTTACATCTTTCATCCAATAAAGATGCCTGAACTGAACAGAGGACAGCTCCTATACACTCAAGAGGAGAGAGAATTGCTGCTTCACGATTTATAAGTAACAGGAGCATGACGCGATTTTCTAGGTCAAAAATTATGGTAAAACGCTTTACAGCCGGTCAGCCTGCAGTCAAAATATAAAATACTCCTATCTTTTTAATAATGTCATCTTTACAAGCGCAAACTTCCTTTTGATGATTTCCCTCGTTAGCCAAGCAATGCTCTCGGGAGCCAGTGAGTATTAGTTGGATAACTTGACAAGTCCAATAGAGATACTACGTGATTTGTCAACCAAGCTGTGCCTTCTTTGAGTGACGTGTATAATACGCAGCCCAGATACATATATCTATATAGTATTATAGACCTGCAAGTTAGCAGTCAAAATGTCGTTTCGCTTGACTTCCTTCAAGCTGTTGGCTTGCCATATTTATTGTTTCAACAACCACTGTTAGAGTCATATTTTTCGACGTCAAACTCGGGCTGTTGTTGGTGGAAGAAAGTTTAGCGGGTGTGTTTCTACTGGGTATTAACTCTGAGACCGTTTTTCATTTCAAAGGCGTGGAAAGTTGTAACAAACCAACCATAATGGGGGCGTCGGAAACAAAGCCGCAGAAAAGTAAGGCAATATTTGAAATTGGACACATTAAGTTAAGATACTTATTAAGTTTTGATAATAACATAAAGATTAGCATACTTAAACGCTATTTACATTATTTTTTGTATATATATATATTTTTTTTATTTCATGTCATTCAGGAAATCACGTTGAAGGCCGTTTTAAGTGTTGGTAATTTTCAAATTCAGTGTTGTAACTGAAGGCAAGCTAGAAAATTGTTTCGTTTGGTGTTAAACAAATGATCTCATGGTGTCATATCAGAAATTCATCATTTTGGACAAGTTTCCGCTGTTTAATTAAGTTGTTTTGAACGACCGTATGAAACGTATCTGGTTACATTACATTTGACATTAGTGTAGCGTATACAATCAAGTGCCTTTGTACAATAGTGTTGTCGAGTTTGGATGGCGCTCGGACAAAAAAGGGAAAATAACTGCACGATTTTGCATGGGTGTGCGGTATCCTACTAATCTACGGAAAATATTTCCGACTTTTGGGTTAATTCAATGAGGCAATTAACGTCACCCGACAGCTATAATTAAGGTAGTATATGCCTTTAGCAACTCTTTTATATTCAGCTTCAGACTCGTGGGCATTGTAAACAAATTGGGTATGTAACCTATATTAATTTGAAAGCGTATGATATCAGTAACTTATGACAGTAAAACCATGCATGATCAAATTACGGTATTGCTCATTAATTGTTGAATTATCACGTTGTTCGAAATATGTGTTTATCTATAAACAGAAGTAAATAATTGGATGTAAATAATTATTATTTAATTTAACTTAAATATCTATTGAGAATTACACTTTGATGTGCATTCCAATGTTATGAGCAAGAGCTGAAATTAATCTCTCACGGGAAATCGTAAAATAATCGTATTATACTATCCCAAACCATCGTTAATGGATTTAATATGCAATTAATTATAGATTATTATGTAGGCTACGACACCCTTCTAATTTCAACCAAATATGTATATCTGTGTTGAAGTTAATAGTAGACTTCATATGAGCCAATACACTGTTATTACTATACAGGGTATATACGGTATCATAAGGACAGCCAAATGCAGACCGTTTTTGGGAATCAGAAAATTAACAAACGTTGCAAATATGGAACTGTGGTGTGTGTTATCAACTGTGCAGATAACGTGTAGATACGGGATACATAAATTTGGAGTTTGATTCTGAAAGACACGTAATAAAACATTCTTTGATTAACTCATCCTCAGGCAGGTTTGACAAGAATATATGACATTCTAAACAGTTTTGAGTGGTTTTCCTCCCCCTCCATGCCACTCAAACATACTTAAAGAAATGAATCTATTCGAAGGATTCTGTAAGACAACAACGTAAGTGTAGTTAGCGACTCCTGGTGTTAATCGGCCTTCACACATTGAATTGAAACCCATGCTCGGTGGGAAACATTTAGTGTTACGACGCACCCTTCTGTTAAAAATATAGTGTAATAGTCAGACTCAATTAGTAATATCATTTAAACATGTGTGCCAGTAACTGTAGATATTAATTATTATCAATAATTCAATATTGTATACGGAGGAGGGAAACTCGTTTTACTCATCAGAAAACCCCTGCAGCTGTGTCCACCTGTAGGGAAACCTGTGGTGTCGTTGTAACGTTTTCTTATTTGCATAACAATGGCAGACATGTCCAAATTGAGTACATCCGCCATTCATTCATAACATTTATACATAACGGTTCATATATTGTGGACCTGCTTTCTTGTTTATATGGCTTCGTGATACGATTTAATATTGGAAGTATTCTGATATATAGTTTACAATTGTCACTTACACGAGTCTTGCTGAAGCTCATCAATGGTGTTTCTCGGTGATCATGGACCAATCAGATATATAAGGTATACCACACATGAATCTTTATCCAACAACAATGCATCTATGCCTTTACAGAATACAATGTCCGTGAATTAACTAACCGTGGATGAATAATTAGAAATAACTAGTCAAGGGCCCGGTTCCAGGAAGTTGCCGACGGCCCGGGCCATTGTTCTGAATTATTTTGGTGCACTCAAAGTTAGCTGTAAAACATAATTTTTGCTCAAAATAAATTATTAATCTTAGGAAATTGTATCACGCTTCGCGCGCGAACATTCCTTACTTTTTGTTACCAATGTTTTCTAATGCACCGCTATTTCAATAGTAATTAAAATATTTACAGACATTTTCCTGTCGATCCACCACGTCATCTGGTCATAAAAATGTGTAATTAATGAATTTTTATTTGTCTATATTTCTTATTCAATTTATACTGGAAAGCAATACAGTCGATACTATATACAATTGTATTTTACACGTTCAATTAATGTATGATATGTTGTATAAAGTGGTGCAAACAATGGATTTCATATCACACTTCTGATGATGTTTTTGCAAGTTTAATTTGACTATTCTCTTTCGCCAGCAGGTTCTAGTGATGTTTGTAAAGTGACTGGTCTAAGTACAGTGGAGAAAGACCACATTCGGAAAAGTTGGGCTGCTTTGATGAAGAACAAAAATGAAAATGCAACGTTACTTATTGTCAAGTAAGTATTATATGATCAGTTGTAACTTAATGTTTCTATCTTCACAGCTTTAACCAAGCTGTGAGCTTACTTGTTTAAGCCTCTCGGGCTTTAATGATAACTTTAGGCACTATAACTTTATTTTGATGTTATTTTTGACCCAGGGTTCATCAATTCAAGTGACCGGTCAGTTGTCAGTGCATGGTCAGTGCCTCAGATGCAACACGGGCTCAATGGGAAAACATAACAGTTTTATGGCCTCAAATGACACCTTTATACATTAATTTACAAAATTTTCATGGACAAATGGACATGTTCAATGTCTTATATGGATGCTTTGTTGTTCATATGAAGTCTGTTGGGTTGAGTTATTAAAATTGATCAAAGAATGGATAATATTAAAGATGTAGGCCTGACGAGCCGACGTCGTCATCAGTTAAGCTTTAAAGGAGCATTTCAAGAGATTTA
>JAIPMN010007473.1:0-23523 GCA_020650975.1 Apostichopus californicus
AAAGTACAGTTTGTCTCCTTGTGTCGTCTTTCTGGGTCTCATTAACTTACTGGAAGCCCCGCTTGAGTATTGGACAAAAATAACAAAATCCCCCCCTAGAAAAAAGAAAAGAAAAAAAAAACACATTTTTTTTTTTATTGTGGTTTTGAGTTAAAACTGTTGTATGCTACATGCCAAGGTTAATTGGCTCATTAAACTGTGACTACACAGGTAGAGTGATGTGTAAAAGGAAACCTGAAGCTGTTATTATTTTGCAACAATTTTCAGGCAATTAGTAGGATATAGTATACAGTGGTGCATTACTTGAATGTTGTTATGGAATTGAAGTTTGGAAAGATGCCTTTCCCGGCCTTTTCCACTTCTTCCCCCGGCCCCGCTTGACTCACAGTGAACTTACATTCTGTAAATAGGTACGTCTTCAGATATTATGCGTAACAGAACTGTGTCAGCAATCAGCCAATGTTGTGCTAGCTGCCTATCCAATTTCTTAGTTAATATTCTGTCATAACTGAACAAACTTGTTCAAAGGGATGAAATCTGGGATAGCCTGCAGATAATTAAAAGTTCTTTTCAATCAAAGTGTCTTAATCTCAACCGCAGGGACAACATTTTCTCACATTTGGGATTCAACCTCTTCCTTCTTTTTTTTTCTCCTTTGTTTTTCATTTCTTAATGTTCTATATATTTTGTTTTTTGCCTTGTTTATGCACTTTTGTGCCATTTTCTTCCTTAATTCTCCAGGGTTGCGTTAAAGTCTGGGACATCAGCCAATCAGGAACAAAGAGTCCTGTCTCACAGTTAGACTGTCTGAATCATGATAACTACATTAGATCATGTAAACTCTTGCCAGACGGGAGGACTTTAATCGTCGGAGGAGAAGCGAGCACTCTCTCCATCTGGGATTTGGCAGCTGTAAGTAAAATGTCCTAAATTGTTTGGATAGAAGAGGAGAAGGGAGAGAACCTATCTCCTTTTTTATGTCTTTTCTTTCAAAGGCAAACTGAAATGACATTTGACTGTCATTAATCATATATTGGTAGTAAAGACAGCCTAAGCTCATATTGTTAGCAATACTCATTTCTTTTTAGATGTAAGCTGAGCAGAGTAGAAGGAAGAAACCTTGTCAAATTTAAATTTGCTAAATATTCTGATAGTCACTATTGCTCATATGCAAATATATCATATTACTCAATTTTGAATTAGCATTTTGATATGGAAATTGAAGAATACATTAATACTGTTTGTGTTTTGTCTTTTTTCTTTACTGTTAGCAATATTAAATTCTTTTTAGATGTAAGCTGAGCAGAGTAGAAGGAAGAAACCTTGTCAAATTTAAATTTGCTACATACTCTAATAGTCACCATTGTTTATATGCAAATATATCATATTACTCATTTTGATATGGAAATTGAAGAATACATTAATATTGTTTGTCATTTCTTTTTTTTTTCCCCTTTGAAGCCAACTCCAAGAATTAAGGCAGAACTTACCTCCAGCGCTCCTGCCTGTTACGCTCTGGCAATAAGCCCCGACTCCAAAGTGTGCTTCAGCTGCTGCAGTGATGGAAACATTGCAGTATGGGATCTTCATAACCAATCTCTTGTCAGGTATTTCCCACATACTTTCCTTGTTTTTATCTTTCTCCATCTTTTGCTTTGTACAGAAATTTGGCTTTCATTTCTCAATGATTACAAGTAACAAACATTAGGTGAATGCAAATTGGCTCTGGGCATAACATACCTTTGCAAACAGAGAATGATGGGAAAAACTCCTCCTTCCTCCTCCCCCCCCGCCCCTCCCCCCAAACTCCACTCCACTCAGCCTCATTCCATGATCTGCTTATATATCTGTGTGAATTCTGGCAGCGATTTAGACTTTGGGTATTGCCATCAGAGAAGGTTTGGAATGGTGTATTTAATAATACATTTCCTTTTTGTAGTCAGTGAAATGTGATTCTTCTCACCAACCACATATATATAACGAGTTTCACGTCGTCAAAGTTAAACATTACTTGAACTGCCATAACTGCAAATATTTTTAAAGTTCGGGTTCCCATATTACCGTCAAGTCCATCCCCAATACAGAATGAGTGCTGAAAGGACTCTCAAGTGTTGTTTTAATTATTTTGACTGACATATACCATAAAGTTCCCGCTCAATCATTTGGCTACACCCATTTAGTGGTGAAGGTAACAAAGCAGTCTACATCACAAGATTTTAGAATGAAATGAGACATTCCCATCATGTAAACATCCTAAAAAGCGTTATGGTTTTATTTGTCGTGAAGACAAACTGAAAGCAAACAACTGCATCATAGTCAAAAATACGTTATTTGTCAATTGATTTGCAAGATATGGTTTCTTGCAATTAATCAATGTTGGTGACACGTGTGTTCTCGCTATAGGTTGGGTCATCGCAGTTTTTCACTGCCTATTCCTGCACCTTCTCCACCTCCTGATCTTCCCCCTCTCCGCCCAAAGAATAAGAACGGTTTCTGGACACAACTTTATAATTCCTAATAATTTTATACTTAAATACTTCTCTGGTCCCCATCTTGAATCCAGAATTTATTTACAGCTTCTATTCAGCTGGAGTTTTATGGCGACAATTACCTCATCGGTTTGACCTTTGACCAGCTTCAGCACAGCCTTTGTCTTATCATGATGCCTACAAACTAGTTATCACCCGCGGGTTGTTTGCCGAACAGCTCTTCTATTCGCCCTCTGAAACCCGTCAGGGCATGAATCATTTTCACAAAGCATCTCTGAAATACACGCCCCGTTGATATTGCGAGGGATGTCCTAGCACATACACACACTGCAAACATACCAGAAAAAAAAACACCTGGTGAAATTTTATGGCCCAAAGTTGCAAATTTGTTTAAGGAAATTGAGGGAATTTTTTGTTGTTGTTTGCTTTCTGTTTTTTGTGGCCTTTTTCTGTCTGTTTGGGATACCATGTAGGTGGAGAGGGTAGCAGGGACTGTGTGGACGGCAGTCACATACGAGCTGAATCTTGATGGCGTTCAAAGTCCAGCGTCGTACCCGGGCATGTCCTCTACAAACAGTCAACTCTTGGAGGACATAAGCTAATTGTGATGTTTGTGTTTAGATTATGACAAATCTGTTGACTTTGTGTCCTTATCAGTCATGATAAATGCATACTGAAAAGTGTATTGTCAACAGACAGATGAGCACTCTTTACACGAATGTACAGTCTAAGTCCACAAGAAACCTGTATTGTTTGCCAGAAGTCAACCGTTGGTGGAACTCAGCCAGTTGACAGTGTAAACAGTATCTCTTTGCTTGGAGTGGCCTTGTACAGGGGAGGGGTGAAAGGTTGTGTGCCACCTTTTTTTCTCTGCTCGTTGGCTGTATCTTTTGTCATTCCGTATTAACTGACGAGACCGCATCTAGGATTTACTTGCTTCCTTTTTTTTTTCTTTTTTTTTTTAAATTGTGATGGTCTGCTAGTTTTGGATGAACACAAATGACACCTTGTTTGAGGAATCAACTTTGCTCAAAGCAACTGAAGTAGTTTGTCCATAAGATTTGAAACAGCTAGTGGTTGTTGGTTGTATCATTGCAAGTTTGTTTACCTGTGGGTAAAATTTTTTCAGCAAATGATAAGAAATTAGATATTAGTAAATGGTTGGTGCTCTCCTGTTGTTGTCCTGTGATAAATTGTTAATTAGTTAGTAGAATAGCAATGGGGATGGGGGGAGGGGAGGGAAGTTGGGGTTGCCATCTCCTTTTACTCCCTTCAAATATTGTAGTGTCACTTTGGTTGATGTCACCAAACTTAATTTACCATTAGGATAGAAGGAACTACTGCCCCTCAGTGACTTTACATATTGGTTAGACCATTGTAAATAATTTGCAGTTTTATTCTTATTTCGAAATTAGTGGATTAGATTTGTTTGTTTGTGGGTGCAGCATATTCTTTTTCTTGTGGTCTGTGGTTAGGTTTGTAAAAAGAAAATATTGTATCACTGTACAAAAGTCAATGGCAAAACCAACATTTCATGTTATCTGTTAAAATATTCAGAAAATGGTATTTAGCAAGTATTTAACAAACATTCAATTGCAGTCTCATGACAAAGAAGACTGTTTTCAACCAATTATTGACCTTCCACAGATCACTACTTTATACACACCTTGTTATGCTTGCAATATGAGACATCATATGTTTTGAAACGTAGTCTAGAGCCAAAGTGTGTAAAAGTGTTCACATTCTGACCATGTAGTTACACTGTATCAGAAGTCATGAACAATTTTATCTCTTCTTTTCGCTACAGATGGTTTTGTACAGACAAACCGCTCACAATGACTATGTGTTTTTTCTTGGCCTATTATCTGACTTCTTACCATTCCTTTCCATGCCACATCAAACACAATCAGAGATTTTTATCGTGTACACTGTTGAGTTACACTTGTTTATGAAGTATGATTTTAATAACAGTTGTAAAAGAAAGAAATTTTAACACGCTATCGTTTCATTGATGTTTAACTCGGTAACAAACATGCTCTGTTTACGTAAAGGCTAAGAGTACATTGTGTGTTTCTGTAGCAGCAAAGGTTAAATGCTTTGTACATATTTACCTTGCTACTTGCCTAATAGATAGCACCCCTTGACATCTCCTGCAGGGTTATTTAAGCAAGAAGTCAAGAATTCCGTTGATTGTCTGTCGAGAACTTTTGAAGACTTGCCATAGCTCAACTGCAATGTTTAAAAAGTGCAAATAAGTTTATTGATAAGGACTGCCCAGATTTGAAAGATAAAAATAAATAAATAAATAAAAAAACCTGCTGTAGCTCTCCTGTAATAAACACAAAGACTTTTCTCCCTTATTTTCTGATCTTTGATCCTCTTCTCTGTGATTAACTGCTTTCCTATTAACTCTTTGTTTGCTGTATTAATACGACTAATTTGCACGAATATGTTAACACTTTAACATGAAAACCAGATGATGTCGTAGTCATTATTAGCCATTCGATCAGGAAAAGCAGTACTTTTCAATATGTTACGTTCGTGGATATGCCGCAAAAAGCTACTTGGCCCACATTTTTCAAATCTTGTATCTCATTATCCATTATCTGTAGGATTTACAATGAACTTTGTTAAGTCTCGTGGTGGTCTTGATTATACCCAAGTCATGTGAATGTATTAAGGAGATGTGTGATGGGGTGGGGGGTGGTGTTGGTGGGGGAGTGGACATATTGGGGAGACATTTGATGAGGTAGGGGTGGAAGGTAGACACAATGTCCTAAAACCAGTTAGCTGGTCCTACTCCAATTTCTGTATGTTATCATTAACCTGTCCAGCTTTAACTGTTTAGGTGTATCTGGGAAAGGATCTCCTCTTCCCCCCTCCTCACCCCCCACTCTCTCCCCTCTTGGTTTTTTTTTTCAGTGAGAGTACCTTGAGAGCCAGTGTTCCTTATGAAAGTATTGTTGAGGCTTCAATGTACTCTCTCTATGTTTTCAATACAATGATGAAATAGAGTTACATTTTTGGATGGATTGGAAACCTAATCCCCATCCCTGTATACCATTATACTTTGTCACATGCTGCTACTACTGCTGTTATAACAATTCAAATTTATATAAGGAACTTGGAGGGCCTTTTTCCCTTCTACCATCTGACTATGTCCTGTGATGGTGATGGTAATATGATAATCATATCAGATACTTCATTGGAAAATGGCAGTCCCTTGAATGGCCCAACTTCCATATCTAACAAATTGAGGGAACTTTTCTCTTTCTCAGTTGGTAGGGAGGGAGGGTGGGCTCATCGCCAATATCTCTTTCCTGTAATAAGGTCAGAGACGGCAGTTGGGTCTGCTTATCTCTGATAGATGTCTCTGTGCATATATGTCCATACCCAAGATGCTAGCTCTCCTAAGTAAGAAAAACTGTAACAACATTCGTTACCTTGAACTTTATTATGAATTTCCTCGTCAGTAATTAGATGTGCGTCCTTTATCGTCAACAGGCAATTTCAAGGACACACTGACGGCGCCAGCTGTATAGACATCTCACCGGACGGTACCAAGCTCTGGACGGGCGGATTAGACAACACAGTACGATCATGGGACCTCAGAGAGGTGAGATTTTACTGCCCCTGCTATGTATGTCATAGGGTGGTGGACTCGGGGGGGGGGGGAAATGGGAGATGTGCTTGACCAGCAGTGAAATAACAGACTCCTTCGAAACCTTTTTGGTACTTTGAAAAGTAAACACTTTTATCTTCCTAATGGTTGACTACTGCTCCTACTCAACCCACCCACAAACAGTCACACCGTCCACTCATGTAAAACACAAAAGCAACATGACAAGCATAAATGAGATTTCTGGAGGGGGGCAGGGGGAGGGGGGATGAGGATACCCACATTTTTTGTTCTTCTGACTATACAGCTATATTTGGTACCACCATGTAAACTGGTACACCTTGTGGTCCTCACTATGAACTAGTAATGCAATCAGTCTTTAGACAATTTTTTTTTTTCAATTCACATCTCTTTTAAAGAACAGGAAATGGGTCAAATTTTGACATGAACCACTCATTTAAACGATCTAGATTTAGTGGTTCCTCTCCCAATCAGCAATCATTTTATGTTTGTCAGATGTTTATGTCATTTCCACCAGTGATTTTGTGGCATTTTCTCACAACATTTTTTGGGCTTCTCAAAGTCAAAATGATCTTCTGTAATAAAATAACACAATCATAACAGATGATAAACATTGCTACTTATAAAGTGCATCTGAAGTCTACATTAGTGTCGGTTAGTTGTGTCGTATTTGTGGTTTTTTCTGCCTCAATTACATCCTGAGTCCTCACCCCTAATGTCAGCTCTACCGTTCCCCAATCATCTCGTTTTACTTGATCTCTCGAGATCATCTCACGTAATAACAATCAGGGTTTCCCGCGACACGTTCGTATGACGGCCGATAGTTTCCTGTTCCCTCGTTTATCATAGCGCATGGGAAACACTCCAATGGTGATCTAACTCAAATAACATGGGGAATCTCCATTACCCTACTGTCCCCGATCGTTTCGTTTCTCGATATCGGGTTGATTTCAAGTTGAAAACATATTTTTGGCACATATGTAAATTTATTTTTCGACAACTCTGAAAGTTTAGATTGGAAGGTTGTTGCTCTCATGAAAGGTGGACAAATGCCTCGCTACTGGTCGTAGAAACTCATCTCCCTTTATTTCCAAAGGTTTTAGAATGGAGTGGTACTTGTATATATCGATGATGTCTCATGAAGTTTACATTCCGATGTATCTCGGAATGATGATGCCTTTAGCCATATTCCAGCTCATTAAATTCCATACCATTTCATTTTATTACAATTCTTTCATAAAAATTTGCAAATTTCTGTTCAAAAGTCTTGTGATACAAATCAGGAAGTAAAAGTCAATCCACATGACATTCATCAAATTGTTCAACGTTTTGATATCACTGTGTGGTTTCCCAACCCAATCTTTAGGGACAGTCTCATTGCTAGGATTGAGTTATTCACAATCACCTGCAAGGTACCTGAGGTGTGAGGTAATAGTTACATGTTACCTCGCACTATCGATAACTAACAGACCAAAAACCTCTGTTGAATGTCTTCCTCTGTCACAATTGTAATTCAATCAATTTATGGAGTTGATCATTCCAGTGTAGCCTAAAGCCAAAGAATGTTGCCGTGGACATTGACCTAGCCCTGTTGTCAAGACAACAGGTGGTACTTTGCCGGATGGTAACTAACACTATTTGTGTTTTCCCCATAAGAAGTTAACTCTCTTCGCTAGAGTTGATATGTCAGGGCCCATCAATGTTCAACTTTTGAAAAGATGGTATTTAAATGGCATTATAATCTTGCCTTCTTTAACGTTGTTGTTGTTGCTCACGATTCCCCGTCATGTGAGGCTTTCACAAATTCAATCAGTTAGTCTCTCCACCTATTTGAGTTATAATTGCGGAAACATCTCGCTGGCTTAATAGGAAAGTCTATTTGAATCGGTTTTGTCTGCTTCATGCATGTGTACCACATTAATGTTTATCTACCCCCATGGGCATATCATTTCCTGAGAAAGTTAAATTCAATAAAATCAATTTAAAAAAAAGGCTATTCTGTCTTAACTCTGCTTTTTTTCTTTATCTTGTTTTTTGTTGTTGCAGGGGAGACAACTTCAACAGCATGATTTCACATCACAGATATTCTCGTTAGGGTACTGTCCGACAGGTGATTGGCTCGCTGTAGGGTAAGTTGAGTTATCAATGGACAATTCTTCCTCCGGTTCTTCTTCAAGTTTTCAGTCAGTTTTCTAACCATATTAGTCTTATTTTTGTAGACCTTCGTTTACGTTTACGTTTAGGATGTCCATGTGACGGTTTGTGTATACTTGACAGCAGAAAACAACTGAATACCTACTTTGGGTAGAACATGGTGATATGCAATGCATGGGTTTGTTTTTTTTGCATATTCATGAATAATTAAATAATACATGGTCTTCTGTTGAATATTTATGAGTAATTGAAAGCCAGGGATTCATTTAACTAAATTTTTGCTAATTTTGAATCTAGCAGGGCATCTTGGTTTGGGTTCAATTGCAGACTTACTTTGAAGTACATTTCTATAGCTTTGGTAAACTTGACAGAAAATCGGTGAACACACTCTGACCCGAAAAAAAAAAAAAAAAAAAAAAAAAAAAAAAAAAAAATCAGTTTTGTGAGTGATACATTTGGCAGGCCAGGGCATGGGAAGGGGCTTACTGTTGGACTCTATATAGCTTGACATTACCTTTAGGAGGGAGCACCACCTTGCAATGTCTTTAATAACTTCAGTTGACTCAAACCAAATTCAAATCGTTTGTGGTGCTCATAGAGGATACTTTCTAGTCATTGGCATTTGAGAAATATATTTATACTTGTCTGGAAAAGAGATTGGCTATGTCATGGTACTATCTTTGTGTTATTGGCCAATGCAATCAGGTCATTGCCCCCTTTATCTAAGCCATTCAATGCCTGCGATAGAGGGTTTTCTGAAGGACAGGAAAGAAAGGCTGACGCATCAATCATACAGAGAATTAGGGAAGTAATTGGCGTAAATCAAAAAGAATTTGTTTCATCTCTGATATATCACTTGATATTTGAAAATATGTCACCATTTCAATACATCGGTTTTGGATGGATTATAATGAAACGTGGCTGGTCAGTTTTGTGTTAGTCTACAATAGCTAACTTCTTCTTATTATTATTATTACTTTTTGGTGGGAGGCGGTGGATGGGGGGGCGGGGGGGAGGAGGAAATAGAAATGGATAAAAGCCTATTTTTGTCAATGTGTCATTTCGTCAAAGTATTTACTTTTTTTAAGAAGAAGTATAGTCAAACCTGCTTGAAATCTCAAAGTGAAAGCAGAGAAACTCTCTTACAGCTTTCCAAACCGTTACACCAATATAAGTGAATTTGGGACACACACTGTGACACTACAGCTTGCACGACTTCCGTTCAAAGCACCAGGGCTAGCTGTTGAAACACATGGAAGTCACATGGATATTGGACAGATGAAATAAACAACATCATGTACCGTCATTAAGGATATTCTGTGATTTTACTCTCATCGGGACCCGATGGGGCCGGAAACGATTTTTAGCCTATCATATTGCTTCAGATTTCGAAACACACTTATATCCCAAACCATATTTTGTTAGTAAATACCTATAAATAGCTTAAACTTTTCTTAGTTGTTACTTTTCCGTCCGCAATTCCAAGAACTGTTTTTCCATTAGGTTGTATTAAATTTCTTCTTTCAATCCATTTTATATTTTGCCCCCCCAAAAAAAAAAAAAATTAAAAATTCTTGAAAGTGATGAAAGTGATATTTTTGACTTTGTGGTTGTTCAGTCTCAATTGTTAAAAGGAAATTATAGGTGGGGGAAAAAAAACTGTATCTTAATGAGTTCCCATTTCCTGTTCAGAGGTATTTGGACACTTCCTTCCCCAAGAGCTCTCGGTGTTTGTTTTCTCATCTTTTTTTTCATTCGAAGTAAAAAGCCATCAGTCTTATGATTCCTTTGTAGTTTACTCTTGACCCTATAACATAAGCATCATCATATGTGTGGCTGTTTAACTAATCAGTATGTGAAAGCGAAACATAGGGGAAGGACAATTTATCAAGTTGTTCTCCGCATGGCTTACTTTCGTGTAGGCCAAATGTAGCTTAGATTACAGAATCCGGATAAATTAAATTCAGCCAAGCATGCAAGCAAACTATCTGTCCGAACATTAAAATAAATCCCAGGAATGATACGTGATTGGTTTGGTCATAAAAAAGTTGTTAATACGATATCATTTTGTGCTTAAGATAGCTCTGCTCGGTTTTTGCTTACCTCGTGAAATTGAAATCATGTAATTGACTAGTTTCACCCTTTCTGTCAGATATTGAGGATTTTTAACAGGCTTTGAAAAATGTGAGCCATGGTTCAGTCCATAGTAAATCACACATCTTTCAAAAACATGCTCTAATTTTTTTTTTTCTTTTTTTTTTGATAATTAAATTTGCTGCAGAAGAGTGTAACGTTTGAAGAAAGGAAGTTGATTGGATATTTTTTGGGATATGCAGGGAAAAATGCGGCATTGCATCCCAAAATGATATGCTAAATGGGCAAATTGCTATACCAGTGCAAAGATGTACAGCAATTTCTGTACACAGTAGCAATATTACTTTACAAGAGACAAAGTTCAGGGCTATCAATACAATATACTGCTATGCACAACTGTGAGCACTAAATTATTCCTCGATATGTGTCTCTATAATTTCCTTTTCAATATTTCATGTAGATTAATTTTTTCCATCTCGTGTTTGTTTTCCCGACAGAATGGAGAGCAGTAATGTAGAAGTCTTACATCACAGCAAACCCGACAAATATCAACTTCACCTTCATGAAAGCTGCGTTCTCTCGCTGAAGTTTGCCCATTGTGGGAAATGGTTCGTCAGCACTGGAAAAGATAACCTCTTAAATGCCTGGAGGACTCCGTACGGAGCTAGCATATTCCAGGTTAGGAAAAAAATATAGATTTACTTTATGTTGGCAATGAATATTTATGAATTTAACTTTAGATGGGTGTGTCTATTGATATAACGACTGACATTCAAAAGACTTATTAGACCATGGAGGGAGGGGAGACCCCCCCCCCAAAAAAAACATATTCTTCATCAGGTGGTTAGAGTTTACAGACCAAAGGTGTGGTTTTTTGTGCTCGATTAACCAACAATTCTCTTTGTAAGTATTAAGTTGTATAGGCATGTTTGACGAATGGTTTGACTTGTGGACAGAAAGTTTGATGTCACCCGTTAGTACCAGAAGGGACAGTTTTATGACAACGACATTGTCCTATTCTGCAGCATATGTATTTAGTATCACAACAGATCTGGCAAAGCCACAAGAAACACTATTAAAAGTTCTGATGGTCTGGGCAGCAAAATGTGGAAAAGTTTTAAAATAGACCAGTTGCTTTCATGAATGTCTCTGTTTCTTCACCAGTCTAAAGAGTCATCCTCGGTTCTCTGTTGTGACATCTCCGCGGACGACAAATTCATCGTCACAGGCTCCGGAGATAAAAAGGCGACCGTGTATGAGGTCATGTATTAGGGTTGTCTATCGGTAGTAATCCGCACCGAGCAAAACCAGGGAGAAGCAGAATAGCCCCAAATTGGTTATTCATGGAGCGATGACGCGTCAAACCCAGCTGAGAGACGGATGCACTGAGAGATGTAGGCCGTTAATTCAGGACGTGAGAGAATCCCTTGAACAATGTTGCACCAGTGGAGTATTCAAAAAGCACGCAGACAGACAGACAGACACACACACACAGGCACACGGTGAAGTAGATGTTAGTGAAACTTGAACCAGATCATGAACAAAATTGAGGTCAGAGAGCAGAAAAGATTTTTTGCTGCCCCCGGACAGCGAGAACTCGAAGGCTGGATGGAATCAGAAAGCATTTTTGTTATTTGATTTACCTCTTTGGGAGAAGCAAAAGAAAGATGAAAACTTGAATGAATATTTGACTTTCTGATTGTAGGAGATTTGTTTAACATTTGTTGTTTATAGTGAATTCCTTTTATATTTAGTTACGGTTCGTTTTTATTTTGTACCAAAGAATGTCCTCTTTTTTTTCAGTTGCTTTAATCAGAATTTCTGTCTGATAGAAATGAAAGGAAAGCTACTCAAGAAATGCAAAGACAAATCTTGTCAGCAATTTGAAAAGTTAAGACTGCTTACTGTCTAAGACTGAACCCTTTTCCTGGACATATCAAGCCGGATTTATTTTCTAGAAAAAAAATTGTGTTTGATTACTTTAACTGTGCTTTTTCAGGTGGCAAAATGAGCAGACTATAGAAGTTAAAACAATTGTTCAAGTAATCACCATGGTTACATCTTTTCCTAACAGGTAGTAGTTAAAGACAATTGAGATATTAATTGGCTGATATGGGGATTGAACTCTTTCATGGGTTAAAGTCCTTTGAAATATCAAAAATAAAAAAAAATAAAAAAATAAAACTTAACTTTGACCAACTCTATTGGGAGCTGTTTACTATATAGCAGAAAGGCACTGTGTAAATAATGGTCACATTGGGTACAGTTGTTACATCTTAGAATGAGCAACTGAGATAACTTTTGACAGGTGTTTCAGTTATGTTGGTGCATGAGTTTAATAAGAATGTTGCAGTCAATGGGTATTCGGCAGCAACTTATAGATTGGCACTCTGGGTCAGTTTTGGAAATGTGAAAAAACCAGTCGGAATGCGGATACATTCATGATTACATTTCGTTGCACTCAAGATTTTTTTTCTGCGTGTGTGTGTGTGGTTTCCTTCAATCATGTGTAGTATAAATCTTAAACAATATTTGAGGAAATAACTATTATTTAGTCTTTTTTTTTTTTTGCATTGTGTGTGGACAACATTGATCACACTGTTACACCATCTTGTGAATCTTGATTTTAAACTTGCACACCAATATGTGGTATGATGGCATCTTGTACAGTTTTTCACCCAACTGTAGCGCAATTGTGATTTGCCATCTTGTTCTTTTCTTAATGTCGAAGAAAAACGGAGAATATTTTGTCTGTTTCTTTTTTTACTTTTTCTGAGTTAGAGTTAAGAAAAGGTGAACGTTTTGGGCCTAGCGTGTGATTAAGTTTGTTGATCGTGTCTTTCAAGCCCCGATAAGAAAAATTACAGAAGATCAATTTTACATGGCTACTTGGCTTTTCTAAAAGAGTCGGGCATCATGTGGGTTTCAAGGTTTGTCAACTTCGTTCTAGACACAAAGCAAAATGGAAAAAACCACAAGAAAAGGCAGACCACCAACTTTTGATAAGCTAAATTTTTTTGTAAATCTTCACGTATTTCAGGTGTACAAACTAACAATCGTTGGTCGCCGATCGCTCTTGTTCGCACGAAAGGGAATAAGTCGAAGTGCATGATTGTCTCAAATAAATTATTTCCTTTATCGTGTGGTAGATGCGTGGAGTAGCCTAAGTAGGAGATGGTGATGTATCATTCTGACATACAGACTGGAAAAGTAAGGAGAAATAAAACCAAAATTTGAAATTTGAACGGAAAAAAGTGAGAGGGTAGAAAGGATGTCGGATCTGTTGGCTTCTTCTACTTGGGTCTAAATTCTGCAATGAGGAGTGTAACTCTCTCGTGTGAAGAATGAGTTCAAACATTGGATTCTTGAGAATATAATTCAACTTTCAGGATTTCACTTTTTTGTATTTTTGAATGTTTACTCATTGTTTCCATTTATTTTCACAAACATACAGTATTCACAAAAAAACTTTTTTTTTTTCCTTTTTTTTCTTTTTTCTGTGTAAAGTTTTCTTATTCAAAAGTAGAGACTTGGGAAATTATATTTAGATGTACATTTGAGAGAATGAGAGTGGCTGGGGTTTTTCCTAATTTTTTTTTTTCCTATTTTTTTTTTTTACTTTTGAGTTGATTGATGTTTGTGAATGAAACGGGGATGTATGGATGTTATTAATAAAAATCACTTTGTGCTTTCCCTTTGAAACATTCTTTTTTGTCATCAGAAAAGTGCTCAGTGTAGCATAAAACTCAAGAAGGAAAGAGAAAAAAGAAAGAAATCTCTGTTATTTAAGTCAAGAGAAATATTAACGACAATCCTTTTATCCTAAGGGTGTAAGATGGGTTTCCTGTATAAGAAATCCCTGTTATTTGTATCTGATTTGCAGAAACCATGTTAATCTCACACTATCCGTAATATTGGATCCATTTCTCTTGTGTTAATACCAATAAAACAACCACTGTGACGACGCACTTGGGTGTAGTGTTCGACCGATGCGTCTAATGATTCGCGTCGCTATGAATCACTTTAAGTACGCTGAACTTGTCATGGGTTTAACCGCTTTTGTTGTCTTAATCGGGGATAACATTGCACAACATGTTTAAACTATTGAATGTAATACAGAAGAAGGAAAGCCCGTCTCTGTGCTTGGAAAAGCCATCCACTCTGGGTAATATAACCGCAAACCGGGGCTCAATTACATGGTCATAAAGGTAATCGAGGCTTAAGGTCAGGCCTATCAGGAAATCGAAGAAAGCAAAGCAGGAAATTCGTTGTTGTAGTTAGCTCAGGTAGATAGTATAAGGAAACCGATCGTAGACAGAACAAGCCAGTTGTTATCCAGATTGGCCTTGCTCCCTCTAGACAAGGTATTAGTTTGGTCATCGGACAATTATACAAACCTTGAGCGCTGAGTTTTTCCTGTTCCACTTTTTCCCCCTTATCCTATAAGGAGATTTGGAGTACTGATTTTTGAATCAATATGTTTCAAGTCAACAAGTTTGCACTTACATGGAAGTTGATGGTACACTCAAACAGTTGGGAAGTTGTTGAAGGGGTAATCCAAACAAAAGGTTTCCTCTTCGGGTTTAACACACTTCCCTCAGCTGGCCATTGACTCTTGTTGGAAACCATTCGGCAATAATTGCATGGCGAAATATCCTTCTATGACCCTCTTAATAGAATTAACCACCATCGAACGGTTTTCCAAATTACTCGTTATCGAAGCCTAACATGGCCAATTGACATCGCCGAAACAATTAAAACTTCTGGTGATCAATCTGTTTGTGATTAAGGCTCTGGTCGTGTGTCCTGTATCAGACGAAATGAAAACAAAAGGCAAAATATTACACCCGTGATAGCTTCAATCGCCAGGTTGTGATATATTGTTCAAATAAATCATGTTTGGTGACGCTCATTGACCTCTTATGTCCTGTCTAAAGTCTTGTTTTATTCTTTTTTTCACCCGTCTGCAGGCAATTTTCAAGAGCCTCTCTTTATAAACTTTATGTTAAGAGATGAAACTTAAAGTTGTATGTTAATATTGTATCCATAACAACCAGTTCATTTAATTATTATGTTAATTATGAAAGTGTTCTCTTATGAGATTCTGAAGAATAAGAATGGTCTTGTGATAATGGAATGGGCCAAACCATATTTTGTCAAATGTCAGCCTGACTTTGAAGCCACACAAGGGTGTAAGTGGATTCAATTAAAAAAGATGACTTTTTAGGGACAAAATTAATATTAATATGTTGTAAACCTTTCAAAACCAATGATATCAGTCCAGGTTCTGTTTTTCTATAACAAATTTGAGAAATTTTGAGAAATGACCCTTTAAAGAGATGAGGTTCGTCACTGTAAGTGACTGGACTGTGTAGTCTAATACACAGACAATTCGGTTAGTTTAATAGTCAGATGCAACCCAAATCTCAGTGGGGAAAACTTCAAGACTTTTATGGCCTCAAATGACATGTTTTACAGTGTGATACAAATTGACAAATGGTGTTGAACATCATCCAAGGGTGACTCTGCTTGTTTATATGAAACATGTTTGGTTGAGTTATTTGAATTTATAGAACAAAGGAGTTAAAGGATTTAACATTAAGCCGAGGTCATCATCAATTTAGCCTTAAAAAGGAGGTTTTTCAGGAATGTGGCACACTTTCAAGGTGAATGTCTTGAAAGCAGGATTAATTTTAGAAACATTACTAGCGCTCAACTCTTTTTCTTTGATCTTACAACATATCAAGGCTAAAATGTCTGCATATAAGTGATCCATAAAGCAATGAAGTGTTATTACTAAACTAAGAAGAGTTTAAAAAAACAAAAACTTGTATTATCAACTTTCCATGTTTTTTTTTTCCATGCACCTACCAAGGTGTCTACATGGATCTGCCCAAAGATCTCCATGTCAGAGTGTATATGTATGTAACTTTGCCATTGTAATTAGTAAGTGCCTCAGTAAGTGCCACAGTTAGCTGACCTGATGTAACGACATGACATCGAATGTGGATTGTCGGTTATCCAATCACCCTCTTCAAGTACTATTTTTACCTCTCTCTCTCTCTCTTTCTACAATCTGTCAGAATTTTTGTTGTTATTGTAAACTTTGGCTGTGAATATTTAGGGAAACAAGGTCTAGAACCAGCTTATTAAACTGAAGATAGTTTGACTGTTTTGACAGCTTGTAAAGTACATGGAGGTAGTTAAATTTATGGTTCCAATCACTGGCTTATTAACCAGAGAATGCTATCCCTATAACAGGAAACTTCATTTTACAAGTACAAATTACTCATCCAAACCTTTCCTTGTAGTGAACGTTTAGGAAGCAATTTTCGGTATTTAAGAACATGTTTGAAAGAAGCAATACTTACTCTGCACACAGATTCAATTAAATTTCTTTTTGTGAGTTTAAATATCAAACTTTTATTAACTTCATCGCATGTGATTCTTGAGAACGTTTCCAAGGGCTGCATGGCAGTGTATATTTAGTTCATATATATAGCGAGAGAGAGAGGTGGAGAACGAGGGGCTGGGGGAAGTTAGAGTACACACCTGTGGGAGAGACGGAGAGTATAGTTCATAAGTGTGTACTTCAGAAGTACTAAAATGTGGTCATATTGACTTTTTGATTAAGGTGACAATTGTAGTTTAATCCATCGGATGGGACATATCTGAGACGATTTGCAAAAAGTGAGAAAGGGCGATCTTTTCAAAATAACCTTTGCGTAATTTTTTATTACTCTGATTATTTTTGGGGGGGTGGGGGCGGAGGGGGTTGTGAACAAGGTTAGCATTCAAGGATATGGGATGTGGTGTGGTAGGCCTAAACAGGGAGGGAATGGGGGGGGAGAGCATGGGAGAAATGTATATGGGGAAAGGGGGGATAGGTAGCAGAGTTGTATTTTGCTACTAAATGCCATTTTCATCTTACCTTTGGTGAATTCACTGCAGAAGTGTTTCCTTCTACCTTAAATCATCTTATGTTTGGCATTGTAATTAGGCAAAAATGTTTTCTGTATCTTTACATTTATATGTAGTATGTGCTGTCAATACATTGTACATGTGTTTACTGTGAATAGATCCATAAAGATTTGTTATATGATACTGAAAACAGTTGTTTTGTAGTCTTTTTTTTCATGTTTGGATTTAGTGTGTTTCCTGTTTAGTTGCGGCTGAACAGTGGCTTTTAAGCAGAATTATTTATTCATTCCTCTCTGACCTGTCTACGATACATCACACCGCTCATGACGAAAAGAAACATTTGGGTGCTAGTAAATGTTTCTATAAATTCTATAGCTATTCTGGTTTTCAAGATATTCAAAGTATTTTATATCTCAGGAATGCTCCTTTAAGGCTAGTAAATCTGATCATAACGTCAGCTCCTCAGTGAAGGCCTTAATGTTATCTTAGACTTAGTAGTCCAGCCACTTTCATTGATGAGCCTCAGATGTTTAAAGAGTCATTTCACAAAAAAAGTCGTATAAATGAATTAAAATATCTACAACAACTATCAAAATTAATCTTGTGCCTGAAGTCTCCCTTTAATGGTTTGGGTTGTATTCTACTAGTCATTTAAGTACTAAGTGGGATCAAATCTGTTGCATCTGTTTTGTTGGCTACTTTACCAACCCTTCCAACTTGTCATTAGAACAATATTGCGAGTTGTCAAAGTAATATGTCACTTCATCCCTCCCTCCCCAACCCCCCCCCCCCCCCACACCTCCATTCCCACCCCTACCTCCATCCCCACCAAGTGAAGATGAATGAGCGAGTAATTGGTTAGTTAGAATCGATTCTCAACATTTCATCCCCTGGAGACTTATGAAAGGCCTATTAGTATTAATAACAGGAAAAAGATCAGATTGGAAAGTTTCAATTTAAACACTGTCCAACGTTCCACTTTTTCAGTAGTTGAAAGTGATTCATTAAAAGACATTTGGCAGAGTTGCAATACAAGCCCCCATGCTAGAAGTTGGGGGACAGGACATGGTACAACGCGGACTACGTCCAAAAGTAAGAGATATTAGCTTCTACCGGCCCCCTCATCTCCCCAACCACCCACACCCCCCCCCCCTTCACAAATCTTGTGAACAACTTGAAACTCATCACATTGTTATCATAAACAATGATAAAAGAAGTATAATATGTTTGATGATCAATTCCAACTGGGAAGTAACATGATCATGTGTTATTTTGATAGCAATAAAATATCAATTCAAGACATTAAACTCCATTGGCCTTAATTCCTATAACAAAGAAAAAGGATTAAACGCCAGCTGCCCAATAACACAAGAATGATAAATGTTCACTTTTCCGTCTTCCCGTGTCTCATATCCTTAACACCTTTCCTGTTGTTCTTAACCCGACTCTATACACTTCTCTTAGCATTTTTTTTTTTTAAGAATTACTTTCCTTTCGTTTTTCTATCCCAAATGTGCCACAATTTTATCGCGACTTTGGCGCAATTCAATGATTACACTTGATCAGGATTTAAAAGGAATAAATTTTAAAAAAAATTAAAAAATACCATTATTGTCATCCAAAAAATGCGCAGACGTTAAAATCCAACCCATCAGTTGCCCAGTCTTTATGTAAATATTATAACACACGTCAATTAAAACAACCAATTAGATAAGTGCAGTCTCTAGGGGAGAAAAGAACTCAGATTTTACGCATCAAAGAACGCTGAATTTTTTCTTATTATATTTTTGATCGTGCTGAAAAAAGGGCATTTCTCTTTCTTGGATTTGATAGAAAGCTAAGGTCTATAAGTGATGATTATCTACCATTGACATAATCGTTAATAATGGACTTCGTTACTAGGCTAATGCAACATGACAAGGAAAGGAAAAAAATCCAACACTTTCGCTCACGTAGTGATGAGTAATGGTGGTTGTCATTACGATAAATCTATAAAAGAATGATGTATCAAAATACGCGGGAAAATGTATCTATGCTGATTACCATGAAAATGAATTAGGCTTATTTAAGCTAAAATCGCTTCTTGTCCTTAAGCTAAAATCACTGTGCAGTAGGCCTATACATGTTCTTTATACATACAGTAGCCTACGCAGAGAAAATCTTCCTTGAATTAATTTAAAGGAGTTACCAATGCAACCATCGTTATGGGTATTTTATTGGTCCTTTTGAAATCAAACAGCTAAGAGAAATGTTATTCCATTGTGGAGACATCACAGATTTAAATGTTCATACACACGCTAGGCTTAAGACTTGGTCAAGTCTAAATATGACATCATCAAGTCACGTGTGGGTTCACTTCTTCTTTTTATGTTTTTTCTTTACTTATTACAATGTCCATTTTCTGTAACGGAGATGGGTCTTGCAATTGCTGAATCTAAAATATTGAATCTCTTAGTACCATGACATAATGATCATATCAAGATTGCAGAGTGTCAAAACGTTTCACATTTTGCCTTGACAATATGTAAAGAAATAACAAAGGAGAAATAAAAGGTTTTAGATCCAAGTGGACGATACTATATGACAACACAGATTTACATAATGACAGCTGGGTCAGACACGACTTTTAATCTATAGGATATTTCCTAAACAGAACAAACTTTTCCTTTGCTTAGATGTGAAATTGTGCATTCTAATGAACATTTAGACAATTAATTAGTGTCTTTGGTAGGTGAACGAAAGGCATGATTATGCTAACCAACAGAACAGAATTTTGTGTGAGGTTGACAAGGGAAGGGGTGTGCACCTCACCTCTCCCGATCTCATGTTATTTACGTAGTGTTATTATTACGCATGATAGTCGCCTTAACCATTGTACCACTATTTGTCACAGAATATTAAGTCCGTCAAATTAATACCTATAACGATGCCAAGATATAGTCCAGAGGATTTTCATATTAATCACTAATAACCCACACCCAACGTCAACCCCGAACATTTTGAAACGGTACTAACATGGTTGTGACGTCACGCGTCACGGATTCTCTCTGCATCCAGGTGGACCACATACCCCCCATAGCGACAATGTACAGATGCCTATTTGCCAAACGTATATAGGTGTCGAAAGACCTCAAAGCACTCTAAAGAGGATTTTTCACATTCCAAATTCCTATACACTGATTAAGATTTATGCCGAAAGTTGACTTATTCATAGATAAGGATTAAATAACTCGAAAGGTAAGTGGGCCTCTCAGTTCTATTGATTTATTTACTGGCTTTTCAGGCAGCGAATGATTCTTCTCATTTAGCTTTTAATTATATCCTGACTTTTCTAACGCTACGTTGTTATTCACGCACAACGCTGTATTATTTAGTGACACTACGTTTATGTACGGGTAAATGGCCTGGCATACTTTTTACACTGTATTTTGGTTACGAAGTATCTTTTCTTCTTTTTTCGACACAGGGCCCAGCGATAGAGGCCCTTGACAAAGCGAATCATGTTAGTACTAAATTTTGGGGGCTTGTGGTGAGTTTCAAATGTCATTTTCTTCCAACCTGTAAATCAGAGACTATGCTAATTTTGTGATGTGCTGTTTTGTATTTTCGGGATAGCTGTAATTTATATGAGAAACACGTGGACTTTCTGGTGACGTCATGAATACTTATTATTTGTCAGATAGGACACAACAGCAATCCACTTCCTCTCTCTATCTCTCCTTCCAAATTTATCTTGCTGTGGATTTCTTCCGAAATGTAGACCCATGCTTTCATCATCTTCCTCCGAAACAAACGAACGCAAACAAAGTATTGATGGAATAGATATGTATTAACTAATCTGAAACTGATTACAACGCGCTGAAGCGTTACTTTGAGAAAAGTTCATATTCTACAAGTCTATATCTGCAGTTCTACACTCTGCACATGAAGAGAATATTGTATATTTCTTTGTTTACACCCCTCCCTTACACACCCCTCCCCCGCACCGCCGCCATTCGAGGAAAGATATATACTGGTTGAACGGTTTTGTCTCTTTATGGCAGGCCATTTGTGCCTTTGTGAAATTTAAACTTAATTGATTTATCGTTGTCTGATCATCTAAAAAGTGATTCTAAACATTTCCATCAGTTAAATACTATAGAATGCTAATTATATCACCTGTTCCATACTGCTAGCTATATAATTTGCATTACTTTCCATTATTTGTAAAAGAAGAAATAATTGACAAATATCAAATTTAAACTTAATTCCCAAGTTGGTGAACTTCTATATTATCGGTGATCACTTGTCTCTGACGGAAGTGTTTTTGCGTTGCCCGGCGACACTTGGGCAGATGGTGTAAAGAAATGAAGATATATTGTTTCTTCCCATGAACACATCCTCCGTGGTCGTCTTTGCAAGTGATCAACAAAGAACGGCGTAGTAATACACATTTATTGTCTGTTATTAATTTCTACTTTTTACCAGAAAAATATAACATCGATGAAAATGTGTCATTATCTATTAATTCCTGTTCAAATATTTCTTGAGGTACTTTAGTCTAATGGATTGCACTATAACTGATAGGAACAATCGAAGAGGTCGAGAGGGGTTTAAGGAACTATCGCTTTCTTTTTGCTATTCCATTGTTTTGTTTTTGCTTTTAGATTGTTTGCTTGTTTTTTTTAATGAGTAAAATAACCTTATTGAACGAATTTATGTACAACATTGGATTAACACTAACACTTAGGTCTGGACTGTACGAGGACGTCATCGTCCAAGTTAGGTTATATCCTCACCCGCAGCCTTCATCTTTAATTGTTCATATCTGTCGTAGACCAAGCAGAAGAAGGAAAAAGAGAAGTGTCACCTCATCCATCCATCCGTCCCATCCCATCCATCAATTCATCCATCCCATCCATCCATCCATCCATTCACACATCCATCCATCCATTCAAACACCCCATCAACTCCATCCATCCCATCCCATCCATCCATCAATTCACACATCCATCCATCCCATCCATCTCATCCATCCCACCCATCCATCCATCCATCCATCCATCCGTCCGTCCGTCCGTCCATCCATCCATCCATCCATCCATCCATCCCATCCATCCATCCCGTCCGTCCATCCATCCATCCATCCCGTCCATCCATCCCATCCATCCGTCCCATCCATCCCATCCATCCATCCATCCACCCACCTACCCATCCATGCACCCATCCCTCCATCCAATCCCATCCATCCATCCATCCATCTCCCTTTGCTCTCTATTTCTTGCACATAACGCCTTTCGATATAAACTATACACCTAGGCTATACACTGTCTTGTCTGGTCGTGCGTGCATCACCCATATCTGTTTTGTTTCGAATCTTCTTTTTTTTCACCTAAATTCTGCCTCGGCATGGTTTGCGTGGGCTGCGCCGTTGCCTAAGCGACGGTTGAAAACCATAGGCGTTTATTCTCTACATCTCTGCATTGTCATGTTATCATTCACTTTCTGTAATGGGACAAAGATGATTTATATGATAAAGGTCCATTAGTCGCGTTTAAAGATTAAAAGCTTTAACAAAGTGATTTGCTTCGCGGCAATTTCCGACATCGCCCGCCAAAAGTGTTTCTAGACGAAGCGTAAAACGTCTGTTGGTAACACAGCAGCCACGTGTAAAGAGCGAAGTGTTAATAAAACATACCTTTGTTGATATACCTTTAGGTCCATGAACGAAATCGTTCATCAATTTTGAAAATGAATAGAGATGAACGGTAATCTCTTTTAAATGTGTATTTGTGTGATCCTCGTGTTAAAATATGTATATGCTATTCGTTGTATAATATGGTTCGATTTAAGTTTACCATGCATATATAGTACAATTTGTACGTGAAGGTGGAATCAATCACTTGTGCGCAGACGTGGTGTCGGCGAATAAAATCTTACCATGGAGTAGAAATCCTACTACAAACCTCCACGTTCGATCTTTAAGATGTAAAAGGTCATGTGCTCCGCGTATTCAAACATAAGGTATGACAATCTTGGAAATAATAACGGGCACGTTCATACAAAACACCAGCGTTGTTAAGTTGCTTTATAAATTTCTAGTGAAATTTGTTAAATCAATTTGTCAACTGAAATGAAATGTGATGTTCGCATAGAGAATTTTGAAAACCGTAAACTACGCAGAAGACAGATAAGCAAACAATCAGTGTATTTTCACTAATGGATCATCCTAACTATATTAATATT
>JAIPMN010007474.1:0-21690 GCA_020650975.1 Apostichopus californicus
GGAGGAACTTTAATTTTCTTGAACCAATGCAATGGAAAATACTACAGCATGTACGATAAAGAAAGGAAGACTTCAACACCTTTAAGATATGTTTACATAGTATATATGTACTTTCAACTTACACGGCCCATGTTTATATTCAAAACTATATTGAACCTGCTCGGTTGTTTATAAACCCTCTATATATAGCCTCTATATATAGCCTCTATATATAGCCTCTATATATAGCCTCTATATATAGCCTCTATATATAGCCTATATATACATATATATATAGGCTATATATATATAGGCTATATATGTATAGAGGATACATTTATATATATATATGGGATATATATAGGCTCGATATATTTAGGATATCAATATATTTATATATAGAGAGATATATAGATATGCATATAAATATTGCATCGCTCTTTTTTAATTTTTTTTTATTATTAAATGATATTATTAAATACTGCTTAACGTAATTACATACAAATTCTATATTCCCCGAAAATGAATGGAAAATATCAATGAAATATTAAATTTTATAAAATATAATAAAATTATAACAAACTTTTGCCATACGTTGCTTTTACATGTTATTCTCATCATCATTATCATCATCATCATTGTTTTTTGATATCAAGAACATATTGCGACATCATATATCATCTAAATTGATATTTGGTTTCTTTTACTAATTATTCTAACTACTAAATACAATGGTGGATCCCGAGAGAGCATGAGAAAGGTCTTTTGTGCTGGTTGCTAATGACAACTTGAACATGGTTATTTATTAACATTTGAAAAGGTGAAAAGTAGTCTAGACGTGATGTTATTTAAGGTACCATTAAGGTCTTATCGTTATGTCCACCAACTGGTATTCCAGGATGGATAGGCCTGCAAATTGATTTTAAGTCAGGTGTTTTTTTTCTCTCTTTTTTGTTTGTGTGTGTGTGTATTTTATTTTGATTTTTTTTATTTAATATGTGTTTATATATATTCAATATGTGTTCTCGGTCAACAATTTCATTCTGGTTTATCCGACACACTTTATAGTTTTGAAACAGTCATCTGCCGACCCCCATAACCATAAAATCATACTCCAGAGAACTAACAATTTCCCACCTTTTTTTATCGTTAAAAAAAAGCAAAAAAAAAACATAAATATCATGTTGCCGTATATGAACGTTACTGTGTATAGTAATCTCTCTGTTTAAAGTAGACGAATTTCTCGATGCCAAAATGTCTTGTAATGAGATAGTGGGTGTATATATAAACTAAGCAAGAAATATGTACCATTCTTTTACATGTGAGTCGGTGTTATAAACATAATATAGGCTAAGCTTACTTTTTCAGACTAGATCAGTGTTTTTTATTTTGATTTTCGTTTGGTGTGGGGGAGTGGTGGGTGTGTGTTAAATATTTCTTGTGACAGTAATGCAACTCACTAAAACTACATCTTTATGCTCGTGTCTATTTTATTGAAGTAAGGAAACCATACGGTTTTTACCAGCACAACCAGTTGTCTCAATCATATATAGGTCTATAGTAATCTTTTATCTATTTTAAATGCACCAACTTTCCATGGTATCCGCCATAACGCCCTTATTTACGAGTCGATGTATTTTTCTTGCAAATTAATTTGAAAGGAGGACAAAAAATATCACTTCATACATTTTATCGAAGGGCCAGGCAAGACAGAAACCGAGGGTTGAAAAGTATATACTTGAATTCACAGTTGACCGATATTCTGATTCAATCTACTCAAGTCATGTAGGCAGGGCTGTGGTCGTTTGGTCAACGCCAATCGTTGCCTTATTCCAGTTATCTCAAGAAATAAAATAGATACTTCAAAATATAGATATGCATTCAAAGAGGAGCGATAGTTGACCATTCGAAAGGTGAGGGTAGGCGTGGGGTGGGGTGGGGACGACAAAGAACACTAGTAGCTCTTTAGCCCACCCCGCCCTTGTCCCACCTCGAAAATCCCATTTCCGATCCATTTTCGCAGTTAACAAAATCAATCATTCACAACTTGCTGAGACGGAATCAACATTATCCAGGGACCCGTCATCCGGTAGCCTGATTAGATTTCAAGGTTTGTGACAGGCCTTACACAATACCAGTAGGATAACTACTGCAGACAATAACATGTAGCCTATCTTCACTGACAATCCATGTCAACTAAGATTCTGAGACAAATGTCAAGATTTAAAAATCCTTGCTTGCGTAGAACTCTTATCAGTGCAGCTGCTCTCTGGTTATGCATGACCTTTGACATCATTAACATATTTCATTAAGATAAAAACTAAACTCTTCCTTATACGCACTGCGCTTGCCTATGTATGCATAAACCTTTTTGCGATAATGTGTGACTATAGTTGATCATCGCCCACCTGTTCACATACATTACATCAGATAACATTATGGATACAACGACATGAGGTCACACACAGGTCATCTCTGAGGTAACGTGTACTCTCACTGCCAGTCGTTTCAATGTCACGCGGTTTGTTTAGATCATTACAGTTTATTTTCATGCCTTGATATCCTTCGATGGACCTGATGCAAAAAAATCAATCGTGCCACCACACTCCAGACTCAACTCGAGACCCGCCTCTTCCTCTACGGGCGCCATGGTTTCCAACCCGCCGCCAAAGATACGGTGGGGTCAGCGGCTAAGGTCCTCAGCTTACAAACAAACATCCTAATACAAGCCCAATTGTCCTGGTTTAAAGTCAACTTGAAGTTAAGAGTGTTCAGGAAATGTTGAAGCAATTGTAATAATCCGGTTTGGGGAAATTGTTGGGGAATCAGGAGAGGATTAAGGTATGTCTTTTATGCACGGTGACTCAAAAAAAAAACCTGTACGTGCTACCATATAGAGAGCTATAACGGAATAGTAACCATGTCTCCAACATGTTCGAATCTGTGTTATTGTACTTTTTACAATGGTTGTTGAACAAATTTAACGAGAAATACCTCCCCATTAATCCATCTGCTGATTTTCAGTTATTTTTTTAAATTATTTGGGATTACATTTTTTACATTTCCTCTTTCAAGGTCTTTTACCTCTTGGAAGTGATCGATAATGTCAAATTAGGCATGGCGCAAAATTGCCAGCTTAGAGTGCATGCATATAGCACATGCCATAGAACAGAGGACAGGGGTGAGACAGGGGAACACTATTTGTTGAAATGTTATGTGATGGTGAAATGGTGGCTGCCAGTTTGCTCAAATATGTTATGCCACATGTCAAGAAAAAATATTAAAAAAATGAAAAAAAAGTGTTAGGCAAAAGAGAAACACTAAAACAAGCGTAGTGGCTAAAAAATGTCACTTTTAGTCTTGTCCAAGTCATCGAGTTGCTGGATTTGATGTCTCCCAAACGTAAATATAGATATCACTAAATGCGAACATATTCTTCTGATTTTATGGTGAATTTAACATTGTCAAAATTGTAAATTAAATATTCAGTGTAATTAAAATTATATATATGCAATCTTTATCGTTTTCTTAAATTATATATTTAGCATAACACATACACACGCTGACATGGACGAACGGACGAACGAAAGAGCGCATGCGCATTCACACCACTACGCAATCCGTCTGCTAACTTAATTTTCATTTGACCATACTTTTAAAACCAGTAAAACGTATATAACATCAAAAGAAGAAGGAAAAACTTCAACAAATGACATAATGTTTTTTCTGGTTATACCGATTAGCTTACCTTATCAGAAACATTTCCACAACAAAACTAATCTGTTTCTCAGTGTTTTATGAGAGGTAATTCGGACAAAATTAGCACATTTTTAGTTAACAGATTTTTGTCTCAATTTGAGTGGCGTATATTGCTAATGGGATAAAAATTTGACTGAAAGAAATATACCTAATAATAGGTTTCAAAAAGAGGTATGGTACCATAAACATTGCAAAGAAATAGAGGATGTTTATATACGGTTAAACTCCAAGGTGAGCTGGCGCTCATTGCCTCCAGATAAACACAAGCAAGCAGCACGACTTATATATGCTCGATTGAAGATTTGTTTGTGCAAAATTGTAGAGTACTATAGTATTATAATTATAATTATATATATATATATATATATTTTTTTTTTTTTTTTTGGGGGGGGTTCAATATTTTTAACAAAGCAACTAAATTTTACTGAAAACATATAGGTTTATGTATAAATTGTAATTGAATTAACTTTTAGGCTCTCCCCTGACATATTTACATTACACGTGTGTACGTTGATGAGCAAGTAACGTACGTAATGCAACTGAACGTGTTTCCATCGTTACAACGACCAGACACGTTTCACACAGACTTAAAGTAACCTGCTAAAGTGAATGTTTTCGACTATTACTTGAGTATTTGTCACGACGCTTGGTATAAGCTTCTCGGTAATAAGTCCAATTGGTTAACTACATTGTTATAGTATATCAATACTAAACAGCATCTAAAACTTGACCAAAATCAACTCAAAACTGCAAAATGACGTAGGACATCATGACGTGGGTGATCCTTCAGTTGTGAAGTACAAGGGTGAATTAGGCAGTGGTGTATGTTAAGGGGTTGTTTGGAAGGGGGGCAGGGGAACCCACATGTTTCTCTGGCATCCGCTAAATTTTTTTTTTTCGTTTTGGAAAAATTGTACCCCTAGAAAAATATTGCCCCCCCCCCTAAAAAAAAGGCTAGATGCGCCCCTGGAATTAGGGATCGGAAATAAGGAACTACTGCAACAATGAACACAAACTTCGACACTGTGGGATTGGTGGGTGGAGACAAATGTTGTGGGGAGGGGGAATGGAGGCAGGTGGTAGGTGGCAGGTGGCAGGTGATAGGGCATTTGAAAATCCGCCCTTTTGTAAGGCTGCCGCCCATTTTTCGCCACTGCCCACTTCCTCGCCTTCTTCACTGAGGCTAGTAAAGTAAACGAGCGTGGAAAACTCACTAGAGAGCCTATTAAAATGTCCGAAGCAGGTAAACTGGTATGGCTGTGGTATTAAAAGGGCGCATTTTCAAATGGGCAGGAGGGAAGGATCACACACAAGTCGGGTAAAAAAAGGCGTCCCATGTTCGAAAAGTTCATTCAATGCAAGCTACTTCGGGGTTGAGAGGAATGAATAAATCATAGGGTAAAGATTAGAGAGGGCGTTTCCAGTGGATGTCCCCTGCCCCTGCCCCTGCCCCTGTCCCCTGCCTCTGCTCCTGTCCCCTGTCCCCTGTCCCCTGCTCCCTGCCCCTGCCCCTGTCCCCTGCCTCTGCTCCTGTCCCCTGTCCCCTGTCCCTACCATTTCTCGCAAACACGGGACCTTGTCACTTCCTGGTTGTAGTCCCAATATAACTGTCGGCAGAGGTTTGCCAAAATTTGCCAGGTTTTTTCTTTTTCTATTTCTCTCTCTATATCTCTTCATTTTTGAAATGTAATCTATCCCATTAATTAAATAAACAGTAACTTAAAAGTAAAGGTAAACGTAAATAAACCAATTAACAAATAAAAAATAAAAACATGCTTCCTTTGCCAATTATTAATGAACAGGAAACTAGGATGACACATCACCGCATATCCTATGGTTACCAGACGGTAAGCAATAAAATGGCGTCGTCCAAATTACTCCAAATATATATCATGGTTTGTTATAGGTATAGTAGTAAAGATTAAACATGTTTACCTCACCGGTGGAAACCCCGTATCACACTTTTAAAGCTGTTGGTTTATAGACAAGCTTCGCTTGGTTAAACACCAAAAGCAAAAAAGGATAAAGAGCGGTTTGTTCTTACTTCTATCGTCAAGGAAACCGAAGTACGTATTTATGAATTTTGTATTGCATATATTGATTCTCAATTCGTATAGGTTTTATATAGGCCCACGAAAAAGCACCCCTCGATGGACTTATTTACGCCAGATTTTCATGACGGAAAGGGATCACTGTATAGCAACCTTACAAAAACAATATTTGCAGCTAAGGAACTCGATTATTTTACTAGTCCTGCCCCCTTGTCTAGGTACGATAATGTTATGAACGTATAGGTCTGTTAATTGCAAACGTGTTCGATAAACTAATTATGCATGATATGCAGCCATCCCGTAGCCAATCACATACACAGATACTTATTCAAATCAAATATATCGTGCGCGCAATCTGTACAACTGCACGCACAACTGTCTATAGTTATGATTAGTTCGATGTGGTTAAAATCGACACGCATATAGTCCTATTAATCGTGCATGATCAAACAAATATATGCACATCAGAAGCGTGTCCATGTTTGTGTGTGTGTATGTATGTTTGTCTTTTAAAGGAAACCAGTTGATTATCTCTGTTCAGTGGTACCCTACATGAATACCAACGCGGTATTTGAAAGGTCAACCATTAATCCAGGGTCAAGGTGGCTGCGGATGTTACAAATCTCGTGATCTTGATTAAAAGATTTGAACAGTATCAATGATGTTTCATACCTACAAATTGTATCATCCTTACCCTATAAGTTACCACATAAGCATAATCAGGTACCGTACTAGTTTTTAAAATTGAATACATTGCAGCCACACACGGGAAAAATATAGCATATGCAGTCAATCTGATAACATTATATTGAATTTCAATTCAGGAATTCTGTGGCGTCGTTGATTATGTTTTGACTAACCGGATAAAAAGTCTACTGTGTCATCTATTATATTTGTAATTCAGAACCGTCTGTAAAACCTTTCGAGAATTATCTAGTCCACAGGCGATTAGTATGCAGTTGGCTATTACGTAATCCTTACAAACCAATTGTTCTCTATGATAATAGCGGGGGCCCTGGTTATAGTAAAACCCCCTCTCACTCTCCCTCCCCTTCTTCATTCCATTCCATCAATATCAATATTGTTGTTTACTTTGCATAACGGATTTTGGATACGAGGAATACATACATGTTGGTGCATGTGTAATACACGAGAGGAATATTATGGAAAGAACTGGTTGGTTAATAAAACTAACACGGTCGTCCGTCGACAAGAAGAGTTTCGTGTAAAATTAATCAGAGAACGCTTCCGGGTTTGGACCAAGGGGCTACTCGGGACCTCTCCCTGTTTGTAATTTGTATTATTTTTTCTGCGTTAATTCGCATATCCCTTCAACCATGCTGCAGTATGCGGATATACTGCAGTAAGCATACATACCCGGTTCTTCTTTCCAACACGTACAGTTGAGTCTTTTATGGATTTGATTTACTATATTCTATCTATCAAAATCACATATCTTGACCAGTTAGATGAGACTTGACAAGGCCAAAGTTGAGACTGGCGTAATCCAGGTTTTATATTCGAGCCCAGTCTCACGCCAGTGAGAAATCTGACAATGAGGGACTACTTTAATCTGGCCCTCCGCCATCATCATGAGGCATTGATCCAGTGTCAGATAATGATTGTGTGGTATGTGACTTCACCAGTTTCAGACTACCCGTTGTCTTGGATTAAACCATTTTGTGTAAGTTTCACTGAGCCATGCAATATTTTCACATTACTGTATACCCATGCTCAAGCAGAGACGTATATAGTTGGCCGTTTTTAGGACGCCCTTGTCCTTTTTCTAAAAGAAAAATAAAATCTGTAATTTTGTGGTGGGGATGGGGTGGGGGACTGACTAATATTTGAGGGGCCCCTCCCCTCCCCCTCCCCTCGTAGCAGTGCCACTGCGCTCAGTTCAACTTCGATGTCAATGTAGATCAAATCATTTGCCTTCCCTGGCTAACTCAGTGGCGACGGGTATTATTCATCGTAGAAGCGCAATGCAGATATTGCATGTGTGTGTATGTGTGTGTCTTTACACATGTACGATAATCGTTCGGTTTATATAGGTCATCGGTTTTGCCCCCAAATATGTTAGAATGTCAGTTCAAGGTCAGTCATGCTCAAATTTTACAACAGGCCTTGTACTGTCACCCTATAAATGAAAAAGCAAATAAAAATGGTCTTTTCGAGCCATCCTCAATGGTTGGTAATATTTAGGAAGCGGACCAGAACCGCTTCGACAGTAATTTTAATCTTATCATTTCAAATCAGTAAAAAGCTAGCCAAATTTTTTTCCAGTGTGCTAAATATGGAACCACTATGCAGATGATTCGTAATGGCACAGTATATCATCATGCATCAGGAATAGCAAATTGAACGCCGCGAAATACAGCTTAAACTGTCTACAACATGCACGCTTATTGGTAAATGTCAATTTATATAGATTTGGATAGCCTATACACAAAGAGGAAATTACAAAATACAAATAATTATATTAATGATAAACCCTTTCTTTGTAGAGTTTATCCCTTTGTTTTAAAAAATAAACAAACGTTACATGATTCAATTTATAATTACCAAGCGACAGATTGACTTGAGCGATCGTCTCATGTGCAAAATTACAGAATATATAATAATTTTTGGAAATAAGATGCATTATTATCATTATGTCTTATTAACATGGACGTTAAATTCGATACACACTTAATTCAAGGAGATTCTGAATAGAATTAACCGCCAACCCATGAATCTACTTTATTCATTCTTATACTCTACTATATACAAAACTGAAAATTCTGTCGATTTTAATGTTTTTCTTTCAATTTCATTTTCGAAAATATCAAATGCTTATAGTCTGAATCCGTGACCTCTTCATGAAGCTTCCTGAAGGATTGCCGCAACTATTTGAGCAACAACGTGGTTCCTCTGTCCTTGAATAAACATATAATCCGCCAAATGTAACCCGGCAGAATATAAACATACCTGTCACGCACTTCAAAAAGTTTGGAACTATATCGCACGGGTATAGTTTAAACCCTCCTTGCTAATCCAACCCGCTTCTTACACCCTCATGCATGGAAAGTTTTGCCACCCCTTTTTTATGTGTGTGTGTTAAAAATACGTCTATTTTATTTCGCTCTCATCCTACTAAAATGATCTACTTGTTCAATGGCGATTGAACCATTGAATGAAACCGATTTATGGGTACATTTTCTCTGTTTTACTTCAGCCGGGATAAATACATAACAGGACAGTAACAGTCCAAACTTTGACTTAACCAGTCGAAAAAGGCTAGAAAAGAAAAACGATAAAACGTTATGCAACTTTATCTCTTTATATTAGCAAAAAAAAATAAAAGTACAAAAGCAGTGATCACTACAAACAGGATTTCCTTTCGTAACTGGTCAAACGGAGTGTCCACAGCAGCGGATAAGGTAACACTTGTCAAATTGTCTGCGGGAAACCCATTGCTAGCTACGCTACGCATGCGCAAAAACGTCATCCATTCATACCCCTCGCCAATGGTGATTGCCGTAGTAAAACGACTTTTCAATATATAGACCGATGCTGGCCCGCGCATGAAATACAAACATTAGAATTACTTTTGCTAGTTGGATTGTCTTCGAGGGAAGTTGTAAACGGAGAACAGCGTGTGTATCTGGGGTCGTTTTTGCTTACAACACGGTAAACCGAGAAACCATCACCGTTTAGTGTTCAGTGTAAATCAAACTATTGTGATTTTTTTGTTGTTTTTGTTTTAGAAAACAAGGAAATATTCTTTCATCGACTCACGTTTTAATTACGATTATCTTAAAAGTTGGCAGTAAATTTTTAATTGAGCTAATTAGAATAGAATCATTATATTTTCACAATTTTTCAGTGAATTAGTGAATTGCCAACCTTTTTCAATAACATGAATTTTTCAATATTGAGATTTCCAAAACATATGGAATAGTAATCAACATATCTTCTTCTTTCAAACATAAGGAGTAAATTAAGAGTTGGTGTGCTGTTCGGCTAGTAAGAGGTAATTATACTGGATATTCTATCTAATAAAGAAAAACTTCTTAATTAATTTCTCTTTTCCAAAGGAAGAAAAGAAGGGATTTTTTGTTTACGCAAACCTTTTGTTTATTCTGGAGACGCTGCAAGTGTGTTGTTACACTGTGCCACCTTGGACAAGTGTTTCCCCGTACCCTGTTGTGTGCCTTTATCACGACAGTAAATAGTATCGCTTCAAAAAAAATCTCCTGCTTTATGTTTTCATTTAAAAATGGAATCATATTAAAATTTGTCATTTCTGCCTTTTTCTTTTGCGTGAATTCTAGTGGATTTATCCAACCATCGGGACAGGCAACAAATCACAGGAATCTTAGTGAAAATTGAAGATTAACAATGTTTGGAACAACGATGGAACATTCGCTGTACGGATCTAGCGGGGGATCGTCGGCAGTCTTGCATCACTACCCTGCATCGATACCAACTGCTTCTCAACACACCTCTTATCAGGTCAGTTATCCTTCATTTCTTCTTTTCATCTTTCCCTGAGCAATTTAGAGGAATTCAACATCATACATTTTGTTATAGGACACATCATTAATTAATTGACAATGCGGAAGTGCCATCAAGATAATTATGTATAATCCTATACCATCATCACAAAAAAAATCAATCGTTTAGTCTACAGTACCGTACTAATGGCAATGATAATGTACGTCATGCACAACGCAGAGCGTTGTTATATTACTAATCGACTATAAATATGAAACTAAAACAGCCGAAAGTTGCAGCAACAGCGTTTTATAAAATATAATATTATCATGATCATTCACATATATTTTGCCAAAATTCTCGTGAAATTTTACTTGCGTTTGAATGTCCCTTTTTTTTAATCATTATTATTTGTAACCAGTTAGACTTATAATTATTCATTTGTTTTGTTTCGGACAATATCAATGTTCTTTTCTTTATATTTTTGTCTTAACTTTTCTGGATAAACTTATTTTATTTACTTTATTTTTAATGTTTCTATTTGATATTAACATTTTTTTATGTTTTGATCCTGTCGTTATAAATCTTTATTGTTTATAATCGGCAATTATTTATTATAAGATATTAATATAATCTTCTTGACTATAATTTTATCGTTAAATTTGCTGAGAACCGTTTCTGTTTGTGTTAGGGAAAAAGCAAACAGAAACAAAATCTAACCTTCGCGGTGTTCAATTCAAACTGACCTGTGGTAACCCACTACCCGTTTGAATAGCCTGCAACTGAAACAGAAGAGGAATAATATCAAATCATCAAGTTATTTATCAACTTCTTTTGAAAATAAAATACCTTCTATATCGGATGTACATCTCTTGCGTGGGTAAACAATAAAAAAATCAGGTCAGCGAAGATTGTTGATTAATTTACCCACATTTATGCATCATTTCCACATTTCTATTTATTTCTAAAAAAACTTAGTCAACTATACAACCCGCATGCCCAATGTATAGTGTAATATACGTACAATCATAACATTATGTTATGTATACTGCTTGGCCTATTAGTTATTACTCTAGCAGACAACAAACCCTATCCAAGACGGTATAGTGTGGATTGACATCAGTCAATATCTTGAAAGGAAAGTTATGACTATGTAAACATGAAGGGTACACAAGGGTAGCGTCAGGTGCCGGTAGTAAGTAGCCCCTTTATCAAATTCCCAATTACTATAGACCTTCAAAATGGTCAATGTCATAGTGTTTTATGACATGGCTGTTTAATGGATGCAACCGATGTTTCAGGTGCCTTCTGGTTACCTACAAATATCCAAATATGTAGATATCATTTCTTTCAACATTTTAAATGTATGCTAAACTGGAGCTTTATCTTCCCTCATTGTACGTACCTCCAGCCCTTTTGTCACGCATTCCCTGCTTTTCTTGTTTTATTGCCCCTTCTTAATACGTTCAATTCCTGTACTTTTTGTGATTAATTTAAATTGTATTATAACCAAAGGCTACCTGTCCAGGTTATTATCCAGGTAGGTGATAATGCGCCTGTTATCGCTACGTTGTGAACCCTGCACTCAATCTAGTAGCCAGTTCGCTACAAATTCCAAATATGCTAACAGAAATATCGTTTTCATATTGTTGAAGATTCTTATCCTTGCTCTGCAGGTATCGGGTCTGAAATTTATGACGCAAAATTTAGATTTTGATGTTGCGATTAGCATTGATACATGTTTATGTACATGACTTATTTGTAACGTCTCTATAGCATTTATGACAGTATGAAGATAAAATCAACAAAATGATGGTCATACTTTAGGGCTACACCGCTAGTTTTTCTTTTCCTTTCGGGAGAGTGGGTATTGGAAGGGGTAATGTCATCATAGCATAGAATAATTCTTTCGTTTTCATTGAATCTTTCTGGAGATAAAGTCTAACGATTTTTACTAGTTACTTTTTTGGTTTGTTTGTTATTAATAGACCGTAAATAAAATAGCAATAATGACAGAATGATACCGTAGCTTAAGATATGCACATAAAACCTATTGTCTATAGTCTGATCTATTGATCTATTGATCTATTGTCTTCAAACATCTCCTCAATTATTAGTATCCTAGTTTTGTTTAGTAGAGCAGAATCGTTCACAAACCTTATTCTTCCAGCTGCAATCAATAAATAAGACAATATAAATTAGTAATTCTTCCAGCTGCAATCAATAAATAAGGACAATATAAATTGGTAATTCTTCCAGCTGCAATCAATTAATAAGACAATATAAATTAGTAATGTGAATGCATGGTTTTTTACTCTATTCTAAACTTGAAAACACAATTCTGAAGTGGATAGACAATGGTGCAATTAAAAAACAAAATGTGGTATGAAGTTATTAATTAAGCAAACGTAAATCATTTTACTTTTGTAAGAGTTAAGTTAGCAACAACTCAAACCTCCCGAGAGAAAAGTACAATTCTCTGGTAACAAAAACAAAAGAACATTTTCGATGAACAGTCTCAATCAGCATCGAAATGTATAACATTTCGAATGCGTGAATGGAGAGACATAAAATCATTTTAATGTGAATCATAATGGGCACTGGAAAAGTATTTGTGGAAACGGTTGTAATTCTAATATTTGTACAAATGTATAAAATAAAAATATGGGAAACAGATTTACAACCTATCAGTGGTATGGACTTGTAATTGAAGGGTTTATAGGTGAACATATCGTTAAAAACTGGCAATTAAGGATAACAAGAAAGGCAGATAAAATATCAAGGCATAGTAATTTCTCAGGAATTAGGTGGATTAACTTTATGGAAAATAGACGCATACCTCAACCTTTCATAATTAAAATCTAACCCTATAAAACGAAAGGGACTATTAATTAAAAGACAAACGACACTTGAAATATCATTAGCAGCAAGTTTTCTCATTTTTCAAAACCGTCAATTTTCCCAACAGTTACTTCAAATCGTCAATTCGTGTATAATGGATTAATTATATCAGCTCCCGCTGTATATAAACAAATGACGTGTAATCAAACGTGTTAACAAGCCACTTTTTGAACAAAAAATATTGACAAATGGCGTGAAAATAAATTAAAGTCATCTAGGGTCCACTTTTCTTTTCTTTTTTTTGCAACAGGATGCAAAGAAAATATATTTCCATGACAGGAAACCTTTAAAGCAGTTTGCGTTTGGATCATTTCCAAGTCCATTTATTTTTGTTTATTTCTTAGTTTATAAACTATCCATTGGACAGATCAAAACTGCAAACTATACAATATACAGTATTATGATTCAACAAATTTTTAGATTTGCAACCTTAAAGATATCAGCGGTAGAAGAATGGTTAATGATAACAAGGGAATTAATGACTTATTTTGATTTAGCATATTTATAGTTGGAAATACGCTTACGTCATTATGACGTCAGACGAACTTGACACCTAAATTTTTTACAGTTTCCAAAAGTGTCTCAAATTTTTTTCATTAAAATTCACTGAACTGATGAGCTTCATGCTTATTAAATCCCGGCGTTTATTAGGCCACATTCACTCTTTTTCATTTTACATCGTATTAAATACATGTTAGATTTTGACTAATGTTTTTACTTATTGTTTACCTATAAGTTTGTTTCTTCTCTCAAAGTCAGCAGTTGCCTAATTGTCTTTTTTATCCTTTTCTTTTCTTTTCTTTTCTTTTCTTTTCTTTTCTTTTCTTTTCTTTTCTTTTCTTTTCTTTTCTTTTCTTTTCTTTTCTTTTCTTTTCTTTTCTTTTCTTTTCTTTTCCTTCGACCCACCAACACTAATTCTCCACCGACCCGCCCACCCACCCACCCACTAATAACTAATCACCCCTTGTCCGTCCATTCTTGTCACCCATAAAAGTCCAATGTAAAGTAGGTTTGACAGTTTATATTTACCGTTATTACTATTTAAACTCAATGTTTTTAAGCTGTAACAACCTTGAACTTAAAAAAACAGAGTACAAACAGAGTGAAAATAGAGCAACTCAACGAGATGTTATCCTTCATAATCATGTCAAATGCATTCTATGAAGATGTTTCTCAATACTGAATCAGTCGTATGTAAAATATAGTAATATACGGTAACTAGACAATGGTAATTATTTAAAAGTATATATTCTTGGTGGAGATACTTGCTCTGTGTAAATGTAATGAAATCTTTCTTATAAACACAATGACACTTTCTGTCCCGATTTTCATATGCAAATGAGACTGCAGTTATTATTGCGACCGACTTAAGAAACTTGGTAACCATTAATCGATAGGCGTTAATTAATTTCCAACAGGGACGGATATTAGTTTTGCGATATTGAACAATGATGCAACTAACAAACAATCAATATAGGTTTAGTCCCTTATTTCGAAATTGAAGGGACGTTACCTTTGGAAACCCAACAAGCTGCTTTAATTATATTAGAAATGAATATGTCGTAACTTGATTATATTTTAAATGATGTACTTTCATGAACGTGAACATGTCATGAACATCAGTTAAATACAATAAAAATGATCTTGACCGTTGCCATGACAATCACTGAGGACACAATAGAATATCTTGGCATCATATCTTTGTAATAAAATAGGGAATAAAACAAACACCATTTTTTCCCTTTCCTTTTCCATTTGATAAGACCTAGATAGCAATGTTATTCTATACGGGAGTTCAGTAATAACTCGATCAAAATGAATTCAAATTGCTTTTATGGTCCTTGCTTCCTCTTTCAGTGCAGGTAACATTATGTAGTTTTAATTGAACTAATTATACATAATTAAATTGATCTAAACCTTGATCATTGAATTTGAAAGCTGGTGGATGGTATTATTATTATTATTGTTATTATATATATATATTTTTTGAATCCGCCAATATTTCTTCATGAAATATGTTTACAAGTTGAGAATTGGTAACGAGCATTAAAACTAAAAATTAAGTACTAATTTTACATGTTATTTGCTGCGACATTTCGTAAGATTTGTAATAATTCGATAGATATGAAACTTGATAAGAAAAATAAGAAAAAAACAGATAACTTTTCATTCCCTATCCAATTCTGAAACTGTGAATTCTCGTTCAGACACCTTTGAATTTTTATATTAACAATTTTCTTCTTCTTTTTTTTCGTTTAATAAATACCTGTGGTAAATCCATCTGACTCTTAAATTAAATCAAATAATTAATATTTCTTTCAAGACTTTTCAAAACTGATTCCATTTATTTTCCAATGTTGTTTTACTTCCTGGGCCATGTTTTGAGTTTACTATACTGTCGCAATGTAATTCTAACAAAAATAATTTTTACTTAAATTTCTTATTTTGTCCGATCTATATTGCTTGATAAACAATTTTCATTAAGGGGATTTTGAAAAACAAAAATTTAGCGATTTAGTTTCATACTGCATTGTCATCTTCAAGTATACCTTATAGTATTCAATGATTGTAAAGACCTGAATATATCTTTACTTTTTATTATCTATGTTTCATTGTAAAATACTTCTATTTTTTTTAATTCCTTTGATCCACACGCCTTGTTTAACTGTTGTGACGGATATAATTCTTTTAACATTTCTTCACTCAAATTTCGCCAAAAGTCATGTTTTTGAAACGTTTGCATTGAATGTTGGATCAAATTTTGATTGCTAACCAAGACAATAATTACAAAATTATTCCACAGAATGATGATCAAACCGACATTTAGCCACCACTAAAACGACGTTATAATAATAAATTATTTGAAATCTTTCAATTATTGAGATCGCAAAATGTTTATAGATAAAAAAAAAAAAATAATAAAAAACGTCTACTGACCGCTAATGGAAATACAGTTAGTAACTTAACATAATACGGAGGTTCCCATTAAGACACATTTCTTCCATAATGTTTAGTCCCCCCCCCCTCCACCACACACACATACTCAAACTCCCGCTAACAAAAGTAATTCTATGTTTTGCAATTGGCAAGATGTGCAGAAGGTTCGGATTACAATATTGCAAATGTAATAATGTATTCATAACAACGCACGTATACTAAATGATATATATACTGCGGTAGTTACTTTGTAATAACGGAACAGCAGTGGTGTGAAGCGACTTATGGAAATAATATCAAGGTGACGTTTTATTGCAATATATTTCTTAAATTAGTGATAACATACAAATAGGAGTAATAGGAGCATAATAAGAGTGCAACAATTTCATCATCAGGAAGAGCTACGACAATAGAGCAGTTTATTATAATTCAGACTTTTTTTCCCCAACAATAAAGAATAAAAGATGTTTTTTTCTGACTTCCAAGGATCGTTTCTCAATTAATAATTTTTTCCCTTTAAAAGTTCGAGACATCGTTTCCAGATTGACGGAAATTTTCTTCACAAACAACATCTAAAAAAATTAAAAATATATATATAATAATAATAACAATAATAATAATGAAAATAGTAAAATTTAAAATAAACTTATAGTTTAATGATGATTACCAGCTGATAAAATAGATGACAGACGTCTGGATTGTACTTTACGTTTACACACAGGAATTTACAAACAGCTGCTAAAAATCAAGAGAGGTTTTTTTTTTAATTACCTCCTCGCTACGCATATACCTTTATCATTACGTCAAATTATTTCAAGCCAAATCAATATTAGGCCACAGTCTGATAGAACAAAGATGACAGTGACGTGTTAATGAGTTATAACAATAGAGGACTTAGATATTATATTAACCTCAGATAAACCGGCAGTTGTTGAAATCGATCGGCTCTTGCTGGCTTCCGGTTTATCCGTGACCCCGAATTGTGGTGGTCAGTACAGGCTATCAATGTTTTGTTGGTCGAGCCTGAGAGAAAAATTCTTTTCACGAAGAACAACGGCCAATAATCGTTGGACCGATAGCTATTATTCTCATGGTCAATTCAACTGAATCATTAAATGAATTGACTATTTTAACGACGTGAGTTTGTCAATTATCCGATTGAAACAAAGAAAAGTTAAATGTTTGATTAGGCGACGATTGCATTAAGATAAAGACAGTGTCGAATCCAACAAAGCTCGGACAAAGTGCGCTTGTACTTTTTATCCTAATAGTTCGGCCTTCCAAGAAAGTCTGGCCGTTTTGGGAAAATAGCGAGCATATACAATATAAAATGTAAACATATATAGTCTAGCTAACTATATTGCAGAGCTAATGGATGGGGGTGGTAGCGAATTGTCAGTAATGCGAACTTGTTTGATATTCGTTCGATGGCAATATCTTGGGTGCCTGTCTTAAAGAGTACCATATACCAATGTGAAAGTATCAAAACCAATTTTATCAGATTAAAGCATCAACCGTTTGGTCCCAACTTAGAAACTGCCTAAAGCAGGATTTCGTGTTACCTATTCAATTGATATCCAATAACTTCGTGCTCATACAAGTTTCAATGATAAACCAACGTTTTGTGTGTTTTGTGGAGCTACAAGTAATATTTGAACAGACCTAAATATCTAACGTAAATTACTTGCATTTGCCACTTATTTTGCAAGGTTTAGCTTCAGAAATACGGAAATCTCTTCTTTTTTTAGTTTGGTACTGACATCGTTGCGAGTACTCGGGATTCCTGAACCTGACTCAACCGCTGCTTAAGGGTCAAAATCTAGCGTAGCTACTCAACCTACGAAGGTTGAGAAATCATAATATTATTAATACCACTACTGCATTAAAATCATCTTTAATGCCTCTAAGTGTTAGCTCAATTTCGGCTAAAAAAAGGTTAACAATTCTAAATTCTTGCCCAAACAGAACACAAACTTTTCAACCCTACATAAACAAACATAACTAAGCAATAAACAATAATAGAACTAGCAGAGACAGAAATCCTTTTATGTAAAAAATAAATAAATATCGTACATAATTTACAAAGTGGGTGACCATATCAGATTGATCTTCTGCGACACATAACTATATATCTTCTGTTTAAATAGTAGCAAAACAAAAACGTTAATAGATAATATTTATTGATTTATTTATTTATTTCAGAACGGAAATAATCAAATAATAATAACTCGTGCTTAAATTGGATGAATGAATTTCACGAGGCTCGTATAGAATTTGTAAGAAAAAATTCTTCATAAGCATTAGACATTTCGTTCAAATTTTCATAGGTTAAAAGTATAGTAATTCAACGATCCTCTCTTCTTTACAAGAATTGCAAATCATCAAACTGACACACCCCGTTGGCTTTGTTTTTAACTCAAAAAACAGTGACTTGAGTTTTCTGTCGCCCAGACAATGGCAAAAACGTGCTACATTATAGTAATATAGTGTACACCTGTCAGCCGAAACATACACAATCAAAAATATCTTGTAAAAGTAAACGTTTTGAAATGGACTACTAATGCGATGGGATGTAGTGTATCGATAAAATGTTTATAATCAACGAAAACTCATTAAACAAAGCATATCTAACATTTAGCCAGTTTGTTTTCATAATGTTCTTTGTTGTAGAATGTATGGATGAGAAGAACATGTTAGTTTAGAAGCTTTACAAAATGGCATACATTTATACAATTCTTACAGGCTAACCAATTTTGGAAGCATGTCCATAAATATAGTTATCCACTTACCTCTGGCACTGTGCGCATGTCTGATGTGTTGGCAGGAAAATTAATTAAATTACTTAACAGAAAACCAAAAAATAAAAATAATTTAAGGGAAACAAAAGTTTTGTAACTCTGTCATTATTTTTCTTCATCGGCATTTCATGGAACAGCTTTATCCATCATTTATGTTGTAAATAATGTCAACAATTTCAACAAATTCTGTATTATTCTGTTCCCCTGTTCTCCGCAAAATTTGGATTTGTCCAGAGTAAAACATTGTTATCTATTCTTGTTTTCTGCTAAATCCGGGGGGTGGGCAACTAATGTTGATTCGTCAATTTTATAAATCCAGTGTGGTTGTTGCTTGAAATGAGATTACAGCTAGGTGAAACTTGCCATCTTTCTAAACTTTTCCCTCACTAAAATAAAAATAGTATATATTATTCTTATTTTAATGACTTTATATAGAATGTCAACATTGAGAATGTTTGCGAATTTTGAACTCTTTCGATACTAATTGAAAAAAACGTCGATATGACAAGTTAATTAACTACATAGGGAATTAAGTACTGTATCGTTAGATATTATTGAAAGGCTCATCGGAACAAAAGACAAAAAATCCTGACCAAGCATAATTACCTCTGTACATAATTTTAATTTTACTCGCACATCACTCATCCTTACCCCTTAAAGTGTCCCAATTGTTCCAGTATTTTATTGCGCGATTTGAAAAAGGGCGATCAAAAATAGGGAGAACAAATATTAAAAAAATAAGAGAATGAACTTTTGTTGCTTTTCATGATCATAGTGATACAACATGTGGCCTGTTTCATAGCTTCATCAGTCTACCGCAAAGACCTAATGATCAAAACAGACTTTTTGGTTCGCGCTCTCGTAATTAAGTTGAAGTATTTAATTAAAAACCATACCACACTTTGTGCTGCTTCTCGGTTGTGTACATCGCATGCTTTGCGATTACTATTCAACATTGTCTGGTAATTATATACATCAGAATTCCTTTAAAATTACAGTAGAATCATTAAAAATGATATGTTGGACGCTGAGAAATAATGCACTTTTCGACATTAATCATTATGTGTACACTATTACTAGGACTTTTTTCAGTGGTTTTTGTCCCTTCTTCTTCTTCTTCTTCTTCTTCTTCTTAGTAATGGTCTCCTTTCTTTTAGGAAGTTTTAGTTACGCTTGTGAAATCGGAAGGCTAATTGACTTCCATGTTAAGATTGACGGTGTTGATAAGCTACTGCAATCGCCCTTGGCAATGACTATTTTGTGCAATACACATTAATGTATTAGATCTAATCTCAATCACTAAGAGGTCGATCCAGCTGATAGCATGCAATAGATATATTGAAAATGGTTCTAATTTCACGTTTTCTGGTTCCTTGTTTCAATGATTATAGAGTTTAGATTTGCTGTTACAAATTTTGTTTCGCTGTTGTCGCTGTTGAAATGCTTTGTTGAATCTTTCACCGATGCAATACTTTGCTGTTGTATGGATACTTGGCTGTTGCAAAACTTCTGTTATAATGATGTTTCGCTGTTGCAATGCATTTTTTTTCGCAAGTATGCTTCGCCCTTGTCGTTCTTTGCTCTTTGACAGTGATGTGTCCCTGTTGCACGTTTTGCTGTTGTGGTGATGTTGCGCTGTTGCATTTCTTGCTGTTGTAGTGATGTTGCGCTGTTGCATTGCTTTGTTGATGCAATGATATTCGCTGTTGCATTGCTATTGCAATAATGTGGTCGCGGTTGCAATGCTTTGTTGAATGTTTCCCAAATACTATATGCTCTCCGGTGCAATATAATGCTTTGCTGTTTCAAGAATTCATCCTTGTAATGAATTGTCGCTGTTGAATTTGATTTGCTGACGTTATGATGTTGAAAATGCTTTGCTGTTGCATTGCTTTTGCTGTTGTAATAACCCATTGCTGGTCTCATGATGGTTCTTTGTTGTTATATTGCTTCACTGTTGAAAAGATTTTCTGTTGTCAGGTTGCTGTAGTTTTTAATTGTCTTGGTTGTCGTGATTGCCCTGTTTTGAACTAATATCTATAAAAGTATTTAACCTTCATTACCTTTATAGTTTGATTCTTGCATCATGTATCTTGTATCATTCAGACTAATATAAAACTGACTCTACATGTGAGTCAAAACAAGTGAGGCGGGAATTTCCAAAGAGTTAAAAAGTAGTCATAGCTGTCAACAGTACTTTTGTTCCAGCCCAACTGTATCCCCCTCTCTCTCGCCCCCGCCATTCATGTTGGTACTGAGTGACCAATACCAAAGCTTGTGTGGGCCTAATCAAAGGTTGGGTAATTGAGTCACAAGGAGCAATAAGTGATAAGTTGTAAATATAAACCTCTCAGTAAAGAAAAATCCTGGGTTTATTTTCGGTTTATTTCTTCTAATCACTAGTCTTACGAAATCGCGCCATTGGCTTACAGTAAAGTGCCAGTATATAGGAATTTCACAAGATACAAATGTTATGGTGAGTGGCTGGTTAACCTCGACGTGACATTGAACTCTATACACTTAAGATGATTCGAAGTTAGAAAGCAATTTCGACATTTCTGTAGTCGACAGCGTTATATCAGAGGCCGGTTGTGGTATATAGCCAGCATGTAAGTAATTTTATTGTCCAATATCAACCTGGCTAAGCTTGTGTTTTATATAGTATTAAAAAGAGAAGTTAATATTATTTCTTTTAGTTGGATATACAAACAACTTAGAGGAGATTTGGATAAATACAAGATAGTTCATCAAATCAAGTGGGCTTGCTATATGTAGCCTATATACAT
>JAIPMN010007475.1:0-15877 GCA_020650975.1 Apostichopus californicus
GAGTGAGTGAATTAAAAAGAGAAAACTGCAACATCTTTTTTAAGAAGACTTAAAATGTTCTCTTTACGTATCCAACATTTGTGTGTATTTCACCAACACAAAATTTCCATCTACCTCATTTTGTCTTGGCAAAATAACCACTTAAATCCCGAAAACCAAAACTCTCATTTTACAATTGGCAGCATCAGAATCAACATGAATGAAACAATAAAATGATAACTTACCTTAAACATTTACTTGCAATAACCTTTACATTAATTTCCTTCAATGCCCAGAGTTATAATTTCAAAATTGTCAAGCCATATTAAGGTGTATTAAATCACAACAACAACTAAAGATAGCAAGCACCAGGTTGGAAGTTGTAAAGAGTACACATTTACACTCACAAACATGTAAAATGACTCAGAGAAAGTCTTGCTAGTTTGACAAGTTTACATCTTGATACAGCCAGTGGCGGAGCGTCCATACAGTCAGGGGGGGCGGATGCCCCCCCTGACGGACTCAAATGGACTGCTGGCGCCCTTTTCAGCTTTTTACCACTTTTTACTTATTCGCGATAATTGACTTTTTTATTGCGCTCTCATCTACCTATTGACATTTGTCACATTTTTTTGGCGATGACACCTATTTATGCTACGTTTATCTGCAAATAAGCAAGGCCCGGAAAGGGTCATTTCCGGCGATCTAGGGAGTATCTTTACTCAAAAATTTCGGTACGCTCCGCGCCAACCCGTGGTGGCGCTCCGCTTAGATAGTGTCGGAAGCGCCCCTACAGACCATTCTCGCCCCCCTTGACCAATACCTCTAGCTCTGCCACTGGATACAGCAAGGGCTACACTTCGTCATAGCATAGAGAAGACTCTATAACATGATTTCATCTTGGCCCAAGAGAATTCAATATTTTGTAACTAGTATCTATCGGTTCAAGAATATTTCCACTAAGGTTTTACCCTAAGATAAAAGACACTTCATTGTCTCATTATAGAATATACAAATATCCTATTTCCACAAAAAGATTTAGAGTGAGTTTTGCAGAATGAATCCATCCATGTTAAATGGAACATAGTACTTTGCATTTCTTTTGCATAAAACAATTTACAGGGGGAGAATTTGAACAAGGTTTGTCAAATTACTTGCTGCTAAATCACCAGGGTGTGTCAATGTATTTCTAATGATGTTAAACAGAGATACTGGCTACAAATTATAAAAAAAAATACGTTGTTGAAGTATAGGGACAGTACACTTATCCTGGAAACAGAATCTGTCAATAAATTTACAGTACAAGTAACATAAGAAAATGAGAATACAAAAGTACAAAGGATATGTTTAAAACATGCTAGCAAAAAGAAAAAATAAGATAAATCATGATCTAATCACAGACGAGGGGAATGGTTTATTTTCTTTGATTTCCCTTTATTTTTTTCCATTTTATGGTCTGAGAATTTCAAGGTTGGAAATCATTTAAAATGAATTCATGGCAACAAAAAGTAAAATTATTGTTAGAGGATATGTCCTTCTAAAGGAAGAATAAAACTAAAAAGATATCCTGGGATATGGAATTAACTTGCCCTATGAGTACAGAATGTTTTACTCCATTGAAACCTGTCTTTTTATTAGCAAATTCATGATTTATCGTAAACATAGCTTTGCTGAAAATGTCATCATGATTCTATGCTACATCCCCCTGCTGTGATGGATAACAGCCGAGTCACAGCAAAAGAATGACAGAATTATGGTATATCCTAGACCGTTTAAATCCACTGCTAACATTCCTTGTTGTTTTTTCTATATTTGAGAAATGAATCTAATAAGCAACTTGAGGTCCATTAATTAAAGTGACTGGACTATAAAGGCTAACACACCCAATAGGTCAGTTTCTCATGTGCAGCACAAAACTCAAATGGAAAACGAGAGATTTTTATGGCCTCAAATGACACGTTTCATAATGTGTTTACAAATTTGACAACGACAACTGGTGATGTACGTCATAGGATAACGTTCTGATCTTTATATGAAGTTGTATGTATGTATGTATGTATATGTGATCTTCCCGCAAGCAGGAACTCGCGAAAGAAGCCATGGAGGCTTATAGACTCGCAAGCTGACCGAAGCCAATCTCTCGTCACACATCCATGTAACGTCCATGTCGGGAAGTTGTTATTGAACAACACCCTTGCCAGACGACACACATTGCTGTCGGCGGGGAATCGAACCGGGGATCTCATGACTGGGAGACGCCGGCGTATGGTTGTGTGTGTGAGGTAGTATGTGTTTGAGGTACTGTAGTATGGTTACATGTGTTTGATGTGGTTATGTGTGTTACATATTGTATGATTACATGTGTGTTAAGTGTGCGGTGATGTAGTTGATGTATTATATATTCGTGATGTAGTTTGGTTTTTGAAACTGTTAACCATTTTTCCGTTTCTCTCCTGCAGGCTTCGTCTTTTAGTAGCATCACAGATTCAACCATGTCACTTAACATAATCACTGTCACTCTTAATTTAGGTAAGTGAAGTTAACATTAATGTCAATATTTTATGTATCTGTACTGTAGGGGAACTATATGTAACCAATATACATAGATCTACAGACAGGAAGCTAGCATGTAACAGATTCTTAAAATTGATCTCCTAAATATCATATCAACATTGTAAACCTGTGAAAAAGGTTGTGTGCAGCCAGCTAGTTCTACCCAATATGATAGAGAAAAAAGACCAATTCCAATATTCTGAATTGACAAAGGAATGGATCTTTATAAATATTAAAATGTTTTAAATGGTTCATAAAGCTTTATGTGTTGTATTTTATCATTAGTTAACACCATCATGATATGAAGCTGTTGTAATATTTGCTATGACCATTGTTATAATTTGTGTAAGACAATGGCTAGACAATATTTATCCTGAACAGGGGAGTTGATGTCTTCATCAGCCTGCATTTAAAGTAGTATTTCAGATGTTTTACATGCTTAGAGTATCATGCCATCTTTACTAGCTACAGAAAAATAATTTACCCACAAAATGCTTTATTCTTACTTCCTTCAACTATTTCATAAATTAAAGTTAAGCTTGTGCCCTAAGTCATCTTAAGTACTGAACCAGTTTGATCAATTTGTTTTGTTGATTGTTTTTTTTTCTTTTCTTTTATCGCCCTTTGACATATTAACACAGATGATACAGGAAACCATTGTAGACAGGAAAAAACTCCTTGTGAAATACATTTCACATGTTTTAAATTTGTTTTATTTCTTTCCTTTCCAGACAAAATCAACTTCCTAGGTATAAGTATTGTTGGACAGAGCAACAAAGGTGGAGATGGAGGTATATACGTTGGTTCCATCATGAAAGGGTAAGATGTCACTATCTTCTTCTCTGCTACCATTTCTTGGCCATTCTCATTCATTTGCTTTCAAGATAAAAAAGAATTGTTTTACACAAAATGGTGTTAAACACATGCATTTAAATAACATTGCAACTTGTATCTTAAAACTATCCTAAAGTGAAATAGACATGTCTTATGAATAGAAACATAGATTTTCTGTATCCATTTACTCTTTAGTATGGGTAAGTTACCTACCCTGACTCGGTGTAACACTCAGGCTTTGTGTTCCCAGTAAACAACATTTATGCTTGGAGAGATATTTGCTGTTTCCTGGAAGTATTGTTTCATAAACAAATCTCTGTTTCATGACATCTCAAAGCTTGAAAAATTGAGGTCCAGTTCAACTTCTTCGTGTACATAAAGATGGAATGTTAGAAGAGAACTGTTAAGGTACACACTTGATCTAGATTATTGGCCATTAGAGAGAGAGTCCTTAGCTTTCTGTTTTGCACTGTGAGGGTACAAGTGGCCCCCTGATGTTATCTTTTATGGTTGAATGTTGTTATTTAGTACACCTAATCCAGTATCTCCCTCTAACCAATACCTGGAGCTAAGAAAACCTCATATCTCTATGTTGCTAAGCAACACTTATCAGAAACAAGAAATGTGTTTAATATATGTTACATCTGAACATTAGCCTGTGGGAATCAGGTGCATACATATTGATTGGTGAAAAAATGTCCGAAATCAATTTCTACAAAATGTTCAGTGACATATTAAATTCATTTAGAGTTTTAGAAAAACAGTTTTGAGCCAAAAATGTTGCCAGATAAACAAAACAAAATATTGGCAAATTGTTCTCCTTGTACATTTAAAGAAAGATTAAAGAGAGGTGGTAGGATAGTTTTGTAAGTACCCTTGTAGATATCCAAATCAGTCAGTAGTGGGAATTATGCTACTAAACATAATCAACTAATAGGAGTTTAATAGTATTGTCTGTACTCTTGTAGATATCCAAATCAGTCATTAGTGGGATTTATACTAGTAAATATAATCAACTAATAGGAGTTTTAAGGGCATAATTGACCAGGCATAGGTGCATCTACAGTGACAATAGTAGGAGACAATAGTACGAGGCATTTCATGCATCTGTTGTTACACCATAACAACAACAAACAAAACTATTTTGTGCTTCAGTATGTACATAGCAGGGCAGTGCAAACCAGCTGCTCGAAATTATATATTTAACATTATCAAGGAAAAAGATAAAAAATACAATGTTTTGTTTACCTTCTGTAAATCAAAACTTGTGTCTTATCCATGAGTTTTGATAGACTCATTGACTGATGATAGATCAGTAGCTGTACACAGTTCTTTGAATATTTGTCTTGTTGGCTGTGTCATTTTGAAAAAGTGTCATTAAAATTCTTGAACTGCCTAGAAATGGTCAAAGAGTGGTAAAATTCAGTGAGATATTCCTTTTTGCTTCTATCTTTACAGTGGAGCTGTTGCTGCTGATGGAAGGATTGAACCTGGCGATATGATCTTACAGGTTAGAGGAACAAGCAAAGATTAAAATGATGCAATACTAAATATCATAACTATGTGTTGTACATTGGCTTGACCAGACAAATTGCATTTTGATTGAATTGGAGTGAATTGGATTGTATTTGATTGAATCGGACTGAATTGGATTGGAGTGAATTGACAGAGTATTCTTGAAATTTTGTTTTGTAAACTTGTTCGTGTGATAACCACTCATGTGCAAAATTTCACCATCAAATAACAGTTATTAACATGAATTTAGTTGAAAGAAGAGTTCTAAGTTTGGACAATTACAATTTTATTTTGAGCAATACCCAGTAGCTTTAATAAAATACTGTTAAATGGACAAAGAGAACTCAAATAGCTGCCTGGGGTAAGGAGATGATATGTTGATTATGTGTAGGAACCCTTGAATCGTGGGGACAGTTAACTGGGCAACCATCAACAGTGTGTGTGTGGAAGGTGTACAGCTGCAAACAGACATGTGCATGGTACAAATGGAATTGCGATTGGTCAATGTTTGCAAATGAGACTAGAACCTCACTGTAAAAGTGAAGCAGTAATGTTCCATTATATACTAGATTATATTAGTTTATCTTCTCCTATGGTTATCTCCAAATACTTGATACATGCCTGTCCTTCCTGTGGAATCATGTTTGCTTGATATTAACATATCTTCTTCTAAGTTAAATGTGAGTGTCTCCCTCTAAGTTAACTTCATAACCTCAGTTTAGGACATGTGAGGATAATGACCCGATGATGATGGTGGTGGTGATGGTGGTATTTCAATTCTGTCATTCGTCTCTGTTTAAATTGGGAATACAGCAGACATGATGTCTTCATATTTGGTCTGCTTATTTATTTGACAGGTCAACGATGTTAGTTTTGAGAATATGAGCAATGATGATGCTGTCAGGGTACTGAGGGAAGCAGTTCATCAACCAGGGTGAGTTGCAATTTATTATCATGTTCCTATGGTTACAGTGTTGCCATGGTGACAACCAACTGGCCTAAACCTACCTTTACAGATATCAGTGTTTAATTTTGGTTCAGAAGGAGAGCAGTTTGTATGAATGTCAGGGTCTACCTTCTGTTACTTGGCATACTTTATGATTTATGGTCAAAATGTTAATATTTCTATGTAGGTGATGCTAGAAATCTTGATGTGACTATTGGTGACTTTAAAATAATTTCAAAAACAGAAATCAGGGTTGATTTTGTGATGTGAATTGGTTTGTGATGTAACCAGTTTTCATGCTTTAATATAACATGGAGTGGTGTTTACGACTCTACTGATATAAACATACATATATTACTGTTAACTGTTTACATTAACATATTACTGTTGGTTTACATGAACATATTACTGTTAGTTTACATTAACATATTACTGTTGGTGTACATTAACAAAATACTGTTTGTTTACATTAACACATTACAGTTAGTTTACATTAACACATTAATGTTGGTTTACAATAACAAGTTACTGTTTGTATACATCAACACATTACTGTTTGTTTACATAAACATATTACTGTTGGTTTACACTAACATATTACTGTTAGTGTTTATGTTGCTATGAATTTATTGCAACATACTCATATTTGACAACTTTTGTTTCTTCTTTGTTTGTTTCCACAGTCCAATCAAATTAGTTGTTGCCAAATGTTGGGATCCTACACCCAAGGGTTACTTCACCATTCCTAGAAGTGAGTCTTAACTTTCCTCTCATTGTTGTGCTTTCTCATTGGTTATGTTGTTACGTCTTTCTTACATCAGCTGATTCTGCTTGTAATGCATCTTCGTAATGCACCTACGTAATGCATACGTAATGCATTGTAGTACATACATAAACATACATACACACAAACATACAAAAACACAATAGATAGTCAGTTGCATGGTTAAGTTCCTGATTCTTGGTTACATTTCTTAAAATATATATTGACACTTATCCTATATCTAAAACACAATCTAGCATATGTGTATATGTAGATCTAGCCTAATTAACATACCAGAATCAAGTTACTAGGCACACTACCGATTGGTTGCACTAAGCCATGCAGGATTTGTAGTAACAATGCACTATTAGTACTGTGGGTGGGTGGTACTTGGCAGTGGACCTTTAAGGCTGTAGTAATAATTATAATTTGATAACCAGCTATATCATAAGGAGAGATCACATAGATTATCTCATGTTAAAGAGTAGGAATGATGAGTTGGAATTCACCTTCATTTGAAATGACTTACTATTCTGCAATGATTCTGGGGTTATGTAGCTCTGTTAAATGTCAGCAGTTCTTATAAGGGGTTCTCTTGTTTGAGCTCATGTTAAAGAGACGGAATGTAAATTCTTTGAAATTATGTGCTGTTCCTATGTCCTTCCTAGCCAAGATTGTCACCGAAATGTTTTGGCTAGTGATCCAAACAGGATTGTAACTAAGGCTTGGGCTTAAAGAAGATAAAAATACGATTTGAACTTGAGAGGTTATTGTTGCTATCAAATTGGACAACTCAACCCTGAGAGTTGACAACATGCTGGCAGTTTGCCTTCCATTTGTTTACATTCAAAAGCTGAGAGCAACCCACTGGTGACAGCTTCTGTTCTAATAATGCCAAGGGTGTCTTATCGGTATGGAGAGACCTGCATACCACAGACTTGCTTGTATTAAGATCAAATATTAAATATGGCAGTACTGGAAGGAACATGTCACTCATAATTCCTCTGTTTGATTTTGAAGTGCTCCTCATTTAAAGAGGCTGCTTACAGACGCTTCTTACCAATTCAAAAACTCTTTGTCATTGATCAATGATCCCACATTTTAATCTTCATTCGTAGGATTTATCAGAGTGTTCCGCCACTCTGTCAAGAATGGTGTATCTTGATTTACCAGATTTCCTCATGCATGGGGGGGGGGGGGGCATTGATCCCTTAATTGTTGGTAGCATTCTTGCTGAAAAATGTCATCCTCTTATGTATATTGTATTTAGTTTTGTCACTTTGGTGAAGAAATTGAAGGTATCTTGTGTTAATGTGATCTGAATTGATTTGCGTTACATTGTATGCTGAAGGACTTTGAACAAGCTATCCGATGTTGGAGATGCTCCTTGATGGAGCTCTGCTCTTTGATGGAGCTTTATGATGCACTTTCAGCATTTTAGAAGTTAAAACATATAAACATAGGTCTTCCTCTGTGTCCTGACCATTTAACAGAATCTGTTGTCATCTCCCTCTGTGTCCTGACCATTTAACTCTGTTGTCATCCTCTTGATGCTGATTGGTGTCCACAAGATGTCAAATACTTCTCAACTCAATACTTGATGTCAGCGATAGTTTATGATTCTTGTTCCATTGTTCAGATAGTGACTAATAAATCTGCATCGTGGGGAGTCTAGTAACATTCCATTATCATGTACCCTGTGTTTGTAATCTTAAAGAATATTCATTGAATATTAACCACAATGGCATCATGCTCGCTATAAGTCACGTATAAATGATATCTTACTTTTCTTGTGGTAGGTGAGCCAGTTAGACCCATTGATCCTGGTGCGTGGGTCGCACATACAAATGCCATGAAAGGTAAGTTTCTTAACAACTTTGCCATTTTGTGTTTGATTGCAAAACTGACTGAAATTAATTAAGTTTAATAAAACAAAAACAATCTTGATAAACATTTTTATTCAAAATTAAAGTTTAATAATAAATGCTCTATGGTATGCCAGGTATGGGAATGAAATTGCAATGGAGGTATTGTTTGTTTGTTGTTTCAGTCGTTGACTATCAGAATAGAGGTGGTGCCCTCAGTCCTTCCATGACTTCGATGACATCATCATCGATCTCAAGTTCATTACCGGAATCAGAAAGTGAGTATTAAATCTATGAATATTTATATCCAAGGAGAGGACATACCCACTATATAGGCCTCGGTTGATAGAATTTAAAGCTCTGTGTGATTCAGTTCCGAAAACTCCAAGGTGAGACCGGGGAAGGGGATGGCCCAGGAGTGGTACTGCAAATTTCTGCACCAGTTAACACTGGTCTGCATGGCCCCAACCCCCCACCCATCTAATCTCAAACCTATGTTGGTTCCCTGAGATTAGCATATTTGATCCCACAGAAGGATATTTTTGCCTTTAGTATTTACATGATTGAAGGTGCGGTAGTTATACATGCTCACAGGTGCTGTAAGTATACATAATCAGAGGATGTTGAGGTACGCCCACTTACAGCCTTATTGTATTCTATTTGTTCAGACTTTTTTCAAACCTACATTTTCAGAGCTAGTTAAGGGTGATCAACTAAGAGATAGTTTGGTCCATCTTCAGATATAAATGTTTGTTCTAGATATGATGGATCTTCTCTCTGGCAATGAAATATAAATGCAGGTTAGATATGATATATTCACTTTTATTTTTCTTTACCTGTAGGGGGTTTAGAAGAATATACTAAATTAACTATCAACACAGATATGGCCACAATAGCCAGAGCAATGGCAGTCCCCGACTCTGGCCTCGACATCAGGGACAGAATGTGGCTCAAAATTACCATCCCAAATGCTTTCCTAGGTAAGTTGATGTTACAAACAAGATTTTTAATGAGCTCTACAAGTATTGTTATAGATATTCATTGTTTACATGTTCATCCACTTGTCACCTTTTTTTATTAAGAATTAAATGTATCTAATATATAAGCTTTAACTTAAAAATTGGATCCGTTCTGTGGTTTCACAGCTTGGCTATTTAATTGATGATGTTTTCTTAAAGTTGATGTGAAGAAGTTAATATTTGTGAATAAATATCCTCAGTCTTGAAGTTAACCAACAGTCTGATTCTTGTTAGACCAGTTAACAGCATTAGACAACATCTAACACAACTTTATGAAGCTGTGTTTTGTAGAACCTGTTATCTTCAAGGAGCTCCTCTGTGCTTCAGTACTTAATAATGTAGATTGCAGAAGTTGGATCTCTTAAAGAGAGAACCAGTGTTGTTAATATGTTAATATCTTTTTCTTTCCTTTCCAAGAATCAACAATCCCCATGTCCTTTATGTGTACATTCCTCCTTGTTTTAATGTAGATACACACATGCACAAGCAAACATAATAAGAGTAAACAAAAATAAAATGTTGTCTTCACTCTCCGGCAGGTTCTGACGTTGTTGAATGGCTATTCCAACACGTTGAGGGCTTTCAAGACAGAAGGGATGCTCGTAAATATGCATGCAACCTGCTCAAGGCAAACTTTATCAGGCACACTGTCAATAAAATCACCTTCTCTGAACAGTGCTACTACGTATTTGGAGACCTATGTGGCAGTAAGTGACAAGCCTTCCCTTTTACATTCTTTATGCTGGTTGGGAGACATTGGGGGTGGGGGAGGGTGCTGGGGGGGGGATGTTGTGCCTGTAGTGGTCTTATAAAGCAAAACAAACTTTTCTAGTTGTAAGTAAGAAGAGTAGTAAACACAACCTTTGATCGATTAGCTGCTTTAGAGAGTGTTTCATCACTAGCATTCTATATATAAGATTAATATGTAAGCATGATTTGCTTCTTCTTTGGAAGGAATTGGTAAGATCCAGTGAGTACTTTCATCTTCACCTGTTTTGTTTTTTATCATTTTTTCTCATAAAATACCGTCAAGACAAAGTTTCTTGTAGCGCCACTCTGACTAAAGGCAAGTGTACAGATATGGTTGGTGGTCAGCTCAGTGTGTTGTTATGGCAGATTATTAATTAACAGACAATTAATTGTTGTATTGTCTCTTGTAGACATGGCAGCTCTGTCACTAGGAGATGATGCAGAAGCTGATCAGGACACCTTAGGACCTCTCCCTCACCAACCTCCCCATTGGCTACCTCCAAGTGGTACCGTACCCTACCAGCAGGCACCCGTCACCACTGGTTATACCAGCTTTGATAGTCAGAGTTACACCAGTTTTGGAGGCACCAGCATTGGAAGTGGCAGTGGAGGTAGGCTGATATGATTATTGAAATATTGGATATGAATATTCATTGCAAATATGAATAGTAATTATGTAAACTAGTTGTGTGTAGATGTTTTATGCAACTGGATGTGCTCTGAATATGCTCAGTTGAGATGCTGGGAGAAAGTCATGAATATTCAGAGATGAATAAAATGCATTGTAAATACTTAGTAGCTGCTTGTAGTTATTATTATTCCAGATTTTGGGTAAGTTTATTTTACTGATGTCACAGTGCTATTGCAAACAGGAGACAGTCTTGGAGCTTTGTTGACATCTGAACTTTTCATTTGTCAATCTTTGTGAAGGGGAATAATATTTCCTCATGATTTTATCATATTGTACTACACATAAGTGTGTTTAATTAAAAAACTAATACTTGAGACCTTCATGGTTGATATCGCTTTGGTTGTGTACGTTGTGGAAATATAGCACACGGTTTTAAGATGTCTCACTTGAAGCAACAGCATCAAGATCACATGCTTGCAGTCTCGATGATGCAAGGGGTCAGTGGTTCAGAGTGGATCAAGTTGTTTGGTTTTTGTGTCCAGCCTCTCTACCTTGGATGACTTACTTTAAAAGGAAGTCAAATATTAATCTTAGTGAGTTAAAAGTGAATCAGGGATTGAATTCTTGCTGATGTGATGCAAAAAGGAAATAAACCTGTGTGAGTTGAAAGTGTTACATCAGTTGTAAAGGAAATGAATCTTTTTTTGAATGAGGTACAATCAATGCCTGACCTCTCTGTACCGGATTCGGACTGTCTTCTGCCAGTAAAGTATTATTACAAAGTTGATATTTTGCTTTCGTTCCAGGGAGTACAGGCTCTACTCACAGCCAAGAGAGGAAAGAAGCAGCCAAAGCGAGGAGTAAAGGTAGTTCAGGAAGCGGTAACGACTCAGACCAAGCCTCCATCATCAGTGGCAGCCGAGCTCCCAGTCAGTTAGGTGATGGATCCACCAGAGGCGAGTTACCCCCTCCTCATCCTCCTCATCCTCGTCAGCTTGGCCTAATGACTGAAGACTTGTCTGCGAGTAGACAGTCCTTCCGAATGGCTATGGGCAATCCGTCAGAATTCTTTGTGGATGTCATGTGACAATAATATTCCTAGTCATTAACAACCTCTGTGAGTTTGCCAAAGCAAAATGTTACTGGCCAAGATCACTTCTTTCAAAACAATTTTTGGTGGTGACTAGCAGAAACACTTCTGATTCATCTTGTTTTTCACCTTTTTATGTCGAGGCATGACGAGATTGAAGTATCTTTCCTTCTTTAGAATTGTTTGACAAAATGAGAGCATCTCCCAAGAATGCTTTGAAAGTGATGTTTGAATTCAAACTATAACCCATCATTTTCATGGTAGTGATATTATCCATTCTGAGAGTTTCCTGTGGAAACCACTCTTGTCTGTTTATATAGAATGTATGTGTTCTGTCATTCTCCATGGAAACACTCTCACATGATAATTAGGGGTGTAAAAATGCCCCGCATAATATTGTTACAACAAATAAAATTGAGGTCACCTTACAATTTATATCCTCTTTACTCCCAATTATTGGCAATTCTGCTCTTTCGAGATTAATAAGCCGAAGCAAAATTTCTCAAAAACATATTGGAAACTCACAAAATACAGTATCAAAGGAATTCTGGCGACCTAAAGCCTCCTTCATTAATGCGGCATTCCATGTAATGTATGCATGCACAGCTGTTGCATATGCAATAATCAATTAACTGCACATAACCATGCTCATCATCATCATCATCATATTGTCATATTCGTTTGTCTCCACTAACATTGTTTTGTTTCCTCGTTGGCAAAAGTGTGTCGTTAACATGTAAAATGCTCATATCATAACTAACTGTGTCTTTCTAAGAAGAGTATTTGATGGACGTCTCATTAGCATATAAGATTGGGGATTTAGCCAATGAGAATATTAAATGGAGACTTACAAAATAAGAATATTAGATGGGGACATGTTTGATATATGTATTAGATGGGGACATCATATAAATATGAGGTAACAACCTCCATAGTAGGTAACAACTTCCAATATGAGGTAACAACCTCCATAGTAGGTAACAACCTCCAATATGAGGTAAGAATCTCATAGTAGTTTACAACCTCCAAAATGAGGTAAGAACCTCCATAGTGGGTAACAACCTCAATAGTAGGTAACAAACCTCCAATATGAGGTAAGAACCTCCCCTATGAGGTAAGAACGCCCATAGTAGTTAACAACCTCCAAAATGAGGTAAGAACCTCCATAGTGGGTAACAACCTCAATAGTAGGTAACAAACCTCCAATATGAGGTAAGAACCTCCATAGACAACCTCCAAAATGAGGTAAGAACCTCCAAAATGAGTAAGAACCTCCTTAGTGGATTATAATAAGTGGTTAAGAACCTCCAAAATGAGGCAAAATCTCCAAAGTGAGTTAACAACCTCTAAATTGAGAGTTTACATTCACAGTGAAGGCTAAATGTTCAATTTGAAAATGGGTAGTTTAGGTTAGTTAAGATAAAGGGATACTCTTCCTGGTAAGTCTTGCAGCATTCAAATTCTTTTTTTTTGTGCTACATGAAGTTTTTCTCATCAAACATTACAAGAAAATAAGCTTGAAGATGAAAGGTATAAATGAAAAATAAACTCATCGCTTCACACACTCATTTAGGAGAAATGAAGCATTAGCAGCCTTTAATAGTAATACTGTGCCAAATATAACAAATAAATAAATAACCAGAAGCAACCATTATCGCTAATCACTTTCACACTTTTGTTTTCTCGCAATTATTATTTCTTTTTGCATTTCTTTTTGCATGTGATTCTGCAAATATGTAATTATTTTCAGTTGCCAGTCTCAATGCTTTTCGTTTAATTCATTATTAACACTTATTTTGTATCCAATGCATGTAATTTGTTGCAATTATATGAATTTTATGGTCAAGCAGTGCTTTTATTTCAACTTGTATGTATCAGTGACTGTATTGCTACAGGTTAAATGTTGGGATGGGGGAGAGAGAGGGGAGGGGGGGCGGGAGAGAAAGGGGGAGGAATTTGAGAGGGCAGGTTGAAGGATATCAGGGCCATTTGAGATGACCAATTATGAATATATTCCCAAACCATACCCTCGCTATGAGAAGTGAGTGGAACGGGGAATGGGAAGGGGAGGGGTCAGGGGCATTGTGAAGGGTCGAGCAGATATCTGGAGGTAGTTATGTACAGCTCTAAGAAAGATTTAATATTTCATATAGAGAAAATTAATATATTGTATGGTGCTAGTACAGATCAAAGAAGATAATTTTGCTTTACAGAAGTTAGCCTTTAAGTTAAGATGATTGTTTCTTTACATGGGGAAAGTTAATCAAATATGTTATATTGGGGGGTGGGGTGGGGGATACGGTATGTACAGTACCTAGGTTGGATGTGCTTAGGTATGAGTTGCTTTTATGATTAGCTGTCTGGGCTGATTGTTCATTTTCTGGGAGAAGATATAGTTTATAGTGTATATGATAAACAATGTAAGGTTTGGTAGAAATGAAATAACTACTGTCAAGAAAAAGATAAACACATGAAGAGTCGCGTGAGAAGTCTGTGAACAAAACACCATAAGAGACTGAGAAGCAACCAAGTAAAAGCAACCATCAAGGAGTCTTATAAAAGGAAAATAAAAAGATCTTCTAAGAAATTTATCATACAAAGATCTTTGACAAAAGGTTTCACAGAAACAATATCTTCTAAGCAAAGCAGGGCAGAAATATTATGGACGCCAAAAGCCTAACATTGATTGTGAACTATATAAGAAATTTCAGATGTTTCATTAGTAATACCTTAATTTATTTTGAAGAATTAGTTGTTGATTAATTAGCAATAGTTAAGTTCAGTGGATTTAAGTAGTGTCAGAAGATGTTCTTTAATTCCAGCCTTGTCCAGCCACACAAGGATGGGCCTTTCATCCTGAAAAATCTACTGTTTGCCATGTCAAACAGACTTTCTAAATGAAAATTAATCCAAAATTAGCTAACATGGTTCATTATTGCCCACCATGAGGTGCTAGTCCATTAGGAGGTGGTGTTAGCTAAGATGGTTCATTATTGCCCACCATGAGCTGTTAGTCCATTAGGAGGTGGTGTTAGCTAAGATGGTTCATTATTGCCCACCATGAGCTGCTAGTCCATTAGGAGGTGGTGTTAGCTAAGATGGTTCATTATTGCCCACCATGAGCTGCTAGTCCATTAGGAGGTGGTGTTAGCTAAGATGGTTCATTATTGCCCACCATTAGCTGCTAGTCCATTAGGAGGTGGTGTTAGCTAAGATGGATCATTATTGCCCACCATGAGCTGCTAGTCCATTAGGAGGTGGTGTTAGCTAAGATGGTTCATCACTGCCCACCATCAGCTGCTAGTCCATTAGGAGGTGGTGTTAGCTAAGATGGTTCATTATTGCCCACCATCAGCTGCTGGCCCATTAGGAGGTGGTGTTAGCTAAGATGGTTCATTATTGCCCACCATGAGCTGCTAGTCCATTAGGAGGTGGTGTTAGCTAAGATGGTTCATCACTGCCCACCATCAGCTGCTAGTCCATTAGGAGGTGGTGTTAGCTAAGATGGTTCATTAATGCCCACCATGAGCTGCTAGTCCATTAGGAGGTGGTGTTAGCTAAGATGGTTCATCACTGCCCACCATCAGCTGCTAGTCCATTAGGAGGTGGTGTTAGCTAAGATGGTTCATTATTGCCCACCATGAGCTGCTAGTCCATTAGGAGGTGGTGTTAGCTAAGATGGTTCATCACTGCCCACCATCAGCTGCTAGTCCATTAGGAGGTGGTGTTAGCTAAGTTGGTTCATTATTGCCCACCATGAGCTGCTGGCCCATTAGGAGGTGGTGTTAGCTAAGATGGTTCATTATTGCCCACCATGAGCTGCTAGTCCATTAGGAGGTGGTGTTAGCTAAGATGGTTCATCACTGCCCACCATCAGCTGCTAGTCCATTAGGAGGTGGTGTTAGCTAAGATGGTTCATTATTGCCCACCAT
>JAIPMN010007476.1:0-13651 GCA_020650975.1 Apostichopus californicus
ACACAGAAGCAAAGGAAGCTAAGAGGATGTTTAGGAAAAACAAATGAAACAGAACCTTATCTCACATGAAAGGAAGTAGCTCTATTAGCAATGGATTCTTGCCAAGTCTTAAAATAAGACATTTTTATCTATTGTCTGTTACAAGCCTTTTATTCAAGGTATTGTAATTGCATGACTTGGTGTGGGAACCAAGTGCATGTTTGTCTGAGCACCAAACACAAGATGGTCTGAATAATAAGATACCAGCATTGTTTTAACAGTCTGATTTACCTACTTACTGTTTGTTACTTACTAAACAGGTTACCATAGTTTAGTAGATTTTATTAATACCTACCCAGCAACATAGGTTGCCGTGAGATCTCAGTTGTCTGTTCATAACTTGATTAATAACAGGATTAACAAAATTGCCTTAAACATTTTAACAAACCATTGTTTAGTCTAAGTTGTAAGTGTAAAAGATATTGTCTTTGTAGACCATCATGTTTTAAGAGTGGTAAATGTGTCTTAGTGGATGACAAACGTTGCTTTTTTTGCATTTTTCAACTGTTGCAAAACCAAAACCAAAATAAACTGTTAGCAAACTGCTTATCCACTAGAGAACCTGTGTAGGAGAATGTGTAAAAGTAAGTTGGCCTGACGTTTTCGATCTTAGCAGGATCTTCTTCAAAGGCTAAAAAAAACATTAAAAAAAACCCACATACGTACAAAAATGGACTTTTGTATTTCATATTCCTCGTTGAGAGAGGAACTTCCCTGCTTTGCTCATATTCATGATATTGATGAGAGCTTCCCAATTTATCATCTCACTCAATGTATGTGAGTATTCTCACTATGAGCTCTCTGGCATGGCTTATGGATGGTAGATTAACAGTAGAAGAGCTGGGTAAGTGACCTGCAATGCCACCTTGTGGAAGGGGATTAAGTCAAGAGATTAGCAGGTTTGTTGTTTTGGTCAGGAAGGTATAGTTTACTTCTAGCTAGGAGGCAGTTAATTTACATACCTTGTAAATATCCCAAGGAATGAGTTATGTTCTACTTATGTACTAATGATGTAACAATTGAGACAACAGTAACATTAGTGTTGGTCATTGCACTGAGAACTGAAGTATTTTGTATAAATTTACAGCATTAGATTCAAGAGTGGAAAAAAACTGTTAAATTTTATGATTTGAAGAGGAATACTTTGTTCAAAATTCCTTAATATTAGTTATAGTTGTTTCATTGGTACAGTGACTGAAATCAACAATGGAACACATTACAGAATACATTTCAGTATAATAGTTAATTTAAGTTTAACAAATTAATAGACATGTTTGAAGAAGGTCACTGAAGACAATATGATTTACTGACTCAGAGATGTCAATCATAAATCCCTTCAAAACAAACAAGGATATTGAAAATTCCATTATTCGCCTTTTACTTTAATTCCAAGGACAATTCTGATGTGAGCACCAGTATCTTCATTATCGTAAACATTAGTATCTCAGTATCAGATCTCATCTCATCTGTCTTCTTCTTGCCTAGAGGCAAATAAGGCCTCCACAGAGCGTCTCCATTCATCTCGGTCGTCAGCTGCATTTCTTACCTCATTCCAGGATCGCCGACCAGCCCCCTCTCTTTCTCTTTGTCTACTGTCCTGCGCCATGTTGTTTTTGGTCGCCCTCTCTTTCTCCTGCCCTCTGGTGCCCAAGTCATGCTGATGTTGCTGTCGTTGTTAGGGTTTTGGCGCAATGTATGCCCAATGAATTTTCATCTTCTTTTCTTAATTTTGATGCTTAGTGGTCCCATTTTTGCTCTCTTTAGCAGTTCCTTTGTGCTGACCCGTTCTTGCCATCAGTATCAGATAGTAGCATCCAAGCCTAGTGTGCATAATTCTGTCGTTTCATGTTTTATCTTAGCCGTCTCTGGGTCAGTTGTTTCCTCCAGTGTAGACGATGCTATTGGTGACCTACTGGGAGTTGAGGGAATGGCCCCTGAGAGACCTCCACGTAAGTTTGAACAATACAAAGTTGTTACAGTTGTCTCAGCTTGTATTTAAATAATATTATCGTTGATAGACTGCAATTGTCATTCAAGATGTTATCAGACATGTTAAGTCAATGTTAGATATTCTGTGAACTTTTAATTTAGTTACACACATTGGAAATGATAGCATCTCATCCCACTAATGACATTCCATATCCGTAATAGTCTTGAAATATAATTTAAAGTAAAACAATAATGACATTCTTAAGCATTGAAGGAAATCTATGATTTTATTCATAACTGTTGTTCTTAGTGGTTTCCTACTTACATATCTGAAGAATAAAGTAATAGTGTTCGACCGATTGTATGACAATCGGTTTTACCGATTACCGATTAATTCCTGTGACAATCGGCCGATGCCGATTACCGATTACCGATTATTTCTTCATTTTCGTGGTTTATAACTAAGAGTCGCAATATTTCAATCCCGCCAAAACACAGTTTTTGACAGTGCTGTACAGACTACAGAAAGGGAAAAATAGTAGTTGCTACGAAATGAAAAAAAAGAAGTTAGGGACAGCATTTGCAACTGCCATTAAACCCATTATTAGTGTTGCAACTCGAACGTAAATAAAGTGAAAAGTATATCGCACGTAAATAAAAAATTCGTTATTTCGTTAGCTGATATCGAAATATATAATCTAATAAGAAAAATAATGTGTAAAAGTAAGTTGGCCTGACGTTTCGATCGTAGCAGGATCGAAACGTCAGGCCAACTTACTCTTACACATATTCTTACACAGGCTCTTTAGTGATAAGCAGTTTGCTAACATGTTTATTTTATTTTGAAAACAATCCCGAACGTTTGCAACAAGTTTTCAATGGTTACCATCTGCGCGGTAAAACTTTCGATTGAACGTTGTTTCAAACGATCATACACAGTAAGTCAATGGAGCTTCTCCATTGACTTAACTACATGTGGGGGAAATCACACACTAAAGTTCCATTGACTTTGTCGCGCGTGTCACTGGAAATCAGACTTGCTTTTAGTCGGTTGCGGTAAGAGATTCAGTTACTGTAAGGGGTACACAGTACATGCGGTCAGGGAAAAAAGTTTCTTCGGGTTTTTCGCAAAAATATGCGTAAGAATGTTTACCTAATCAAAAAATACTGTAATGCAGTAGAACTACTGAAGACTGTCGCCAAACGTGCTTAGGGATTTTTAGGAGTATTTGGCGCCTTGATTTCATCATTGTATGCCTTTTGTAAAATCTTGGGCGCATTTTCAAACTGAACAGTTCTGAAGCTCAACCATTCTCTAGCCAGACTAGCCTAATGTACGTAGAACTCACAATGAACAAAGCCTAATGTTATTGTTTTCACTTTCCAGTTTTCACCTACGGTGAAACGGCCAAAGTGGTTCAAAAGTATATTGATTTGGTTTTTATATTTAGTCGAGACAATTAATCTTTCTTATCAATCGTTTAACATAATAACAGGAGGTTTTGTTAGATGCAAGAAGCTAATTGAAAAAAAAATAATTACGTCGTCCCCCTAAGCTTATCGCGGGTACACTGTATGATGTTTACTGCCAAAACTGGATAGTATATCGAACAGCATTTGTACAAACTCGCGTGAGAAACTTGCGATACTGCTACACAGTAGACTAATGCACCTTTCCCGGCTATGAATAGCATTGAATAAAATGATCTAAATTTTTCTCCCGTCGTGGTTATGGTGAATCAAAAGCGCGGAAAAATACAATCCTTTATGTGGAACGTAATAATCGGTTCCAAATAATCGGTAGCGCAAGGGATTTTGCCGATGCCGATTATTTACCGATTGTCTGATAATCGGCCCGATGCCGATTGTCTAACCGATTATCGGTCGAACACTACTCAATGCCATTCGAAAAAGTTAATGCTGTCAACAGGAAATTCATTGTAAGTAGGCCTGAGTCAAGTCCCAGATACACGGGTACCCGACCGAACATTTGGTAGGCCTACCCGTATCGAAAACGTACAAAACGGGTACCTGTTTTGTGGGGTGAAAATCGCGTAACTGCTACGCAAGTTCTTTCATGATTTCAATAATACCGTAGGTCTGCATGTTTTGATTTATCAAGACATGCGAATATGAAAGATTATTTTCATGAAATAACTTTCTTCTTTTTGTGTGTGGTGATTTTTATAAAATCACTCAACATCAAAAACGAAAATATTATACCAGTGAAAATTACTCGAATTGAAACCTTCAATCCATCGCAACAGCAACAGTGTACGTAAAATACTACATTCCCTCTTCAAAAACATAGAACAATCCTTCCAAACAATTACCCATTTCCGCGGGGGCCGTGTCATTCCACCATAGAAAATGTGCTCCTTCCGCCATATTCAAAGTGCCATTCCGCCATGTTACCTCGATGGCGGTAAAGCACTTTTGTATGGAGGAAAGAGCACATTTATTGTAGGTTCACTGTAGGCCTATATGCACTGTATATATTGCTTTGCTACACACTACCTATAGGCCCGCAAAATCCACAAAATCATTCATTTAAATCGAAAACCAGAATCGCCCTTTTTTAATAAACAATCGACCTAAATTAATTTGATTTATTCAACCAATTATTATATATTTGAAGACAGTGTATCGACTCAAGATTACGAACTTACAATTAAAACTATTCAATCAACAAGTACATTAAAGGCATTGAAGACTCGCCCCAAACCGCGTGCGGCCATCTGAAAAGTTAACTTTCTGTTGCTTGCAAGTGACGTTTTGTTCGTGTCGCTACAAAAGGCAGACAGTGATGAAACGTGATACTTTAATTGTTATCTTTAGCTAGACCTGAGATGTCCATCGCTGTATCGTTTGTGTACTGTGCTGTGGTTATTGACTGTAGCTGTATGTACTGACTGTAGACTAGTGTCTAATTACCGACGGTAGCAGGGATCGATGGTGGTGTTTAACACTTCTGTTACACCTCATTCGAAACTAGGTCAAATTACCTGCATTAGACGTTTCTTTTTGCGCGAGTCTTCACACCCTTTAAAGACTGTTTATCTATTCCCTAATCTTGTCGTAAATACAATTCACTCCATCCAGCAAACCGTCACATTTGAAGATGGTGTACCTATCCTTCCACGCAAATCAAAGAAAGTTTCACCGATACATTCATGTGTAAAATCCATTCCTAAAATGTACCTTTCCGCCATCGGTTTCGATCCTTTCCGCCATGGCATTCGTGCATGCGTGAATATTGAAATTCTCAATATTATTATATTTTTATTCATATATTACATAGAAGGAAACTTACGGGATTTTAAGATGGATTATAGACGGTATAACAAAACGAAAATTATCACAAGTGGCTTTTAACTAACCGATTATTCCAAATGCTTTCGTTTAGCGATGAATCACTACACTGTCACAGCTGTAATGTCTGTTTAATTCAAGTTGAGAGCTGACATTTTTTGCGAGAAATCCCGTCTTGGCTACTTTTGACATGCAGGATTTGAAATCAAATTGCGGGAATTGTGCAATCCCACGGCTAATGTTAACCCTGGATCGTATTTAGAGAAACAGTCGAAACTATTTTTTGCAAGGTTTTTCTTTATTTCATATGCATTTGCATTATTAATTATTATACATCAAAACATGAAATTCAGTTGTTCATAACAACAGGAGTATTGCTAAAAACGTATATTTCGGAGGTGAAATGTAAGGTACTTGGCATAGTGAATAGCCATTTATGTACATTGTGTTTGGCTGGTCCTGCTGTTTTTTTGCAATATTCGGTCTGGAGTTTTGGGTACTTATTACGCGAACGGGTAATGATAACGGGTACCCTGTTTGGATTTACTGCTACCTGGCTCAGGCCTAAATGTAAGCCTATAGGCTACGTCCTATTCTTTCAACAAATGTTTATGGTATCAGAAGGTTGCTGAAATTACCTAGGCTATTATGTACATTACACTGAGAATATTTTTCATGTGCCTGTATCATTCCATGGCAAAATACAACAAGGGAGTGCAGCACTTGCATCATATTTAATATGATCTGAAACTCACACTCTGCAGTAGGAAAACATACCAACCTTGGAGGGTAATGTGATGTGCGACTAACATAATGTTTAACACTTTGTCAGTTCGTAATGATAAGCGTTCCGTAGACAACAGAACGCCACTTTAATAGGCCTTTATGATTAATAGTTGAGAATGATCATTGTGGTTGGATGATAAGATGTTTAGATCTACCTTCTGTCTAATAAAAGGCTTGATCTGCATGTACCCTGGCTGCTGTTCGAACCTCTTCCAGAGTCATGTAGGTTGCATACGGTGTCCACTCCTATCATGTTACACACTTGTTTTTGTGCAAAAAACGGCAAGGAGACTTGTGTTGTTATAAAGGAACAATGAATCCTGCCGTCTCATGTCTATAAAAAATGTGCACGGTCCTGATAAGCTACGTGTATTCCAGTTGCGGCTCGATTGTTGAAAGAAATAACCCCAAATGGAAGTTTTTTAATTGAAAATTGTGATAATTAATCATGTGAAAATCATTGCAAAGATCATGACAGTTGTTTATGGAACACACATTGAAGGAGTATTGTAAGCATTGAGTGCTACAAGGAAGCATGTCACATGACCCTCCATGGTTGGTAGGTTTTTTGGGTTTTTTTTGCATCTCATTGACGGTCCAGATTTATGTGTACGCCGATGTTGTAGTGTTTAATCATTAGCCACTTATAGGGGCTGTAGCATAAATTTCTGGGCAAGGCTTTTATTTTTCTTGTTGGGGGGAGGGGAGTGGGGTGTGTGTGAAAGATCAGGACATCTATAGTAACAAATGTGAAAGGACACAAGTTCCAATGAGAGCATTTTAATGACCTTCATTTAAAAAAAGAAAGAAAAAAACAGAAAAAGGAAAACGTTTCCTTCTCTTTGTTATTGTAGTGGAAAATTATACAAAAGGAGAGACTGTGGATGTAATCAGTGAAGAAGGTCCTTTAACCAAACTGGATTTGGACATGACCAATTGCATAAAGATGAAGATAAGTGCCGGGGGAAGCATCCGAAATTACATGGGATTCGCTCAGAGAGAGTTTGCAGTAAGTGAAGTTTGCAACCTATTTATTTTATAAATTCGAATACAGTAATTATCTTTCACATATGTATGTATGTATATTAGATCCTCCTGCAACCAGGAACTCGCGAAGAAGCCTCATTGGCTTATCAAAGCCGCAAGCTGACCGAAGTCAGTCTCTTACATTCATATTTAACGTCCATGATTATGAATTGTTAATTGTCAACAACTCTGTAACTGGACGACATACATTTATCTGGGAGTGACTCGAACCGGGGACCTTATGATTGAAAGGCACCGGCGTTAACCACTGAGCTAACACTCCAAAACACCAACACTCTGCTAACACATATCTGAATTGGTGCGCAATGGATACAAGATATGTGAGGTTTTGATTAATTCCTGACATGCATGGGTCTTTTCGACTGGTGCTAGAAAGTATTCACGAATATCAACAGAAATATTGGGGAGGCTTTCCTGGCATGGATTTTATCAGTGTATGTATGTAGTAATCCTGAAATGCAATGTAAGTAGTATGTTAACCTCCTCTTCAGAAATGGTTTTCTTCTGAGAGGACAAAAAAAAACTTTCCACATGTTTGGTAAATAGACATTGCTGAATCTGATATATCATTTATTTTCTCTAAAAACCTTTACAGAATTTAACTATATGCATGCTTGTTCATCAAAGAGAAAGAAAAATAAAGCAAACAAATATCTGTTTTTGGTCTTCAGAAAGCTGAGAGGAGACTAATAACATTTTCAGGCTCGGGAGAGGCTGTAAATAAGGTCATCTCATGCGTAGAGATTATGAAGAGGAAACACAAGGACCCGCTTCATCAGATAAACAAAATATTTTTCAAGATGTAAGTTATTTTTAAGGAATGGATAAATTGGTTACAATTTAGCCAAAACGGATTTGAACGAATTTGTCAGGAATGTCTTTGAACTTAACCAAAAGAGAACAAGAAAATCAAGTCAACTCTTGTTGCTTAACGCGATCACTTCATGCGATTCTCAATTGTGGACTCAGTAATGAATGATTTGTATATTAAACAAGCAGGGCTGCAGTGTACAGTACATGCGGCCCTTATCACTCGCCATGCTACTCTTGCAAGTCGCCTGTTACCAATGGCAACAACTGCCTTGCCTCTCCATGATCATTGCCAGTTTCACCTCGTAATGAGTTTCAATATCGAGTCAAAATCAGGGCTCAAATGTCGTTCAATTTCTTTTGTTCTGTCGCGTATCACTTTCTTTTCTTTATTTATGATAATAAAAGAGTTTAAAACCCCCTTGATTGTCTTCTCTGTTTTAGGAAAGAAGATCTTTGGGAGCCAAAAGAGGACGACCTTGACAGGTACCACCAAGCTTCATGTCTTAAAGGCTTAGATTATCTTGTATTCTGGTGATGATATTAGCCAATAATCATCTTTTTCACTGACTACAGGTAACGACAAATGCTGATCATACTCAGCCCGACCGAACGCAGCCACGCTCAACACAAAGCTGACCCGACTCGACTGTCGCGACCTAGTTTTCAATAGATTCAAGACCTAGTTTTCAATAGTTGTCAAGACCTAGTTTTCAATAGATGTCAAGACCTAGTTTTCAATAGTAGTCAAGACCTAGTTTTCAATAGTTGTCAAGACCTAGTTTTCAATAGAACTTGTCAAGACCTAGTTTTCAATAGTAGTCAAGACCTAGTTTTCAATAGTAGTCAAGACCTAGTTTTCAAAAGTTGTCAAGACCTAGTTTTCAATAGATTCAAGACCTAGTTTTCAATAGTTGTCAAGACCTAGTTTTCAAAAGTTGTCAAGACCTAGTTTTCAATAGATTCAAGACCTAGTTTTCAATAGTTGTCAAGACCTAGTTTTCAATAGTAGTCAAGACCTAGTTTTCAATAGTAGTCAAGACCTAGTTTTCAATAGAACTTGTCAAGACCTAGTTTTCAATAGATTCAAGACCTAGTTTTCAATAGTTGTCAAGACCTAGTTTTCAAAAGTTGTCAAGACCTAGTTTTCAATAGATTCAAGACCTAGTTTTCAATAGTTGTCAAGACCTAGTTTTCAATAGTAGTCAAGACCTAGTGTTCAATAGTTGTCAAAACCTAGTTTTCAATGGGTGTCATGTCCCATAGTCTTACAACTGACACCCACACGCTGAATGACTGATTGATGCAGACAGTTTAGTATGACTGTGTGTGGTCACAGTCAAAATTGAAGACCAACACACATTTGATCTGAAGGTACAACTACTCCCTGTTTAATAGAGAACATCAAAAGACATAAAGGTGGACATTAGGTTAATATCACTGTCAGTGTTTGAAAAGAAATGTGTTATGCTGACATTGTGATATGAATGTCTGTTACCTTATCTATTACTGATGTACATAGTTTATCAAACAATGTCTTTTAGAACATTAATAATGATATGTATGCATGGGTAACTTTTACAGCAGGATATCAAACTGAATTTTTCTTACACTGTTTGGACCAATTTGAGGTAATTTCTGGGAATCACCTGATCACATTTTCAATGCAAACAGTCAAGGAACAGTACAAGAATTCCGAAAACAAAAATCGGGATTTCCAAAACAGTGCACGTTTGGGCTTGGTATATATAATAACGTTGACCAAAGTGTAGGCATATCAGAATGGCCGATCTCATTAACACTTGGGGAGTATGTAATGTACTATCGTATAGATGGTAGATACATAGTTGTCAGACTCCAAATAATTATGATGACTTGTACACAGATACTGTACAACCTACAACTTCCATGTTAACTATCTCTTACAAGTCACCGGTGGATTTCTTATTAAGAAACTCCAAAACTTTCTCCTTTCAAATTGCTGGCCATTTTGATGCAATGATTTTATCATATATATTATAATTTGGTTTCTCTATCCAGGTTGAAGGTCACCAGACACATACCTGCTATTTCAGTCCTTCTTTCTAAAGACCCATTAGATGTCAATGAACCTGGGTAAGTGACTTCTTCTTAATGTGTAGAACTACTAAACTGTACCCTAGCTGTTTGTAAACTCAGACTGCTATTGAGTCTGTACTTATATATTCTAGCATAGTTGTCTGTTCTCTCACCCTCATAGGTCATGAATGTTGTACTTGTATTGCATTCCACACTATTTGAAATCTAGTTACAATGTTAAATGAAAGGATGGCTTTAGGGATAGTTTTAGTCTCGATATGTCATAGCCCAAAGAGAAAAGACAATTTTTTCTGAGGCAGAACTGAGCAGTGGCGGAGCGTCCATATAGTCAGGGGGGGCGAATGCCCCCCCTGACGGACTCGAATGGACGACTGGCACCCTTTTCAGCTTTTTACCACTTTTTACTTATTCGCGATTATTGACTTTTTTATTGCGCTCTCATCTACCTATTGACATTTGTCACATTTTGTTGGTGTAATTTTCTGACAAAATGCTCTAACGGCTATTTATTCTTCGTTTATCTGAAAATTAGCAAGGCCCGGAAAGGGTCATTTCCGGCGATCTAGGGAGTATCTTTACTCTTTACTCTTACTCCGTGCCAACCCGTGGTGGCGCTCCGCTTAGATAGTGTCGAAGGCGCCCCTACAGATCATTCTCGCCCCCTCTGACCAATACCCCTAGCTCCGCCACTGGAACTGAGGCAAGCATGCTGGAGAATGAAGGATCATTCTCCTATAGTATATAGCATCAGTGACTGTGTTAGTCGGAAACCAATTGTAGGTAAGTCTTGTTCTTGTGTATGCACAACTTGAGGTTCGATTTGTTCCAACAACGTGCTGTGACAAGAGCCATGTGTCTGTGCATGTCTGTCCTTTACATTATATGTGACAGCTAGTGATTACATGAGAAAGATCCACACACATTGTCAATGGTACTGTGAGTAGAAACCTACAGTATTGCATGTAGATACATTCCAGGCACTCTTGAGTATTAAAAGAATTGTCTGGTAAGACTGGTAGCCATAAGAAGTTACCTTAAAAAACGATCAATAATTGTCCAAACATGTTGTCAAAGTATGAGAACGCTAATGTTGCGTTTGACAGAGAAACGTGTTTTTAATTGTTAAGGATGGACATTTCAAATATGATTTGAACAGTAACCATGCCAAGAAAGTGTCCATTAGCTATAGGTTGCATCCAAATACCTGCCGTTTGTACTGAACGGCAGGTTTTTTCCAGTTGGTTAGCTGAGTGATCAGTCCCATCTTTTCGCACCTTAGTTGAGCTGCCTATTCGTCTATTATGCAACTCTTCACACAGCTAGTAGCCAAATCACTATTAGCTCAAGGCAGACATGGCAAGGTGTGAACAAATCAACTCTTCCAAACTAACCAGTCTGTTTGCAGAAGAGATAAAGTTTCAGTAAGTTGAGGTCAAGAGAGCTGAAAAATGCAAACTATGGTTAATGGACTAATTCTTGTCATGACGAATGTGACGTCACCTTCGCAAATGCAGATTGCGACATAACCCACGCTCCGTACAGTACCTACAGTAATCACAACAAAAACCGTGTTTGTATACAGATTAAATTCTTCCTTAATTTAGGGTGAAATTTCTTATAAATTAGATATGTTTTTAAAAACTCCTTAAGCCGCCATATATGTAATAGATCGGTGGTTTCGTGGTCTTTGTGTAACACAAGATAAGTTTGAACAGCAGACTCTTCGTTGTTTACTTTGCGATGTTTAGCTCCAATGCAAAGAATGTTCGCATGTAGGCTACTCTAACGTTTACAATAGGACAGTTCTGCGAAGCCTAAGCTTCTCGGTACTACATTCTGAGAAAAATAAGATCTTAAAGGACAAAGTATCAAAATCTTCCACCAGACAACTCCTTAAATCCTCGGTAGGTCAAACCTTCAAAGCATGTACAATGGAAAGCAGTGCATGCACATAGTGTCCTCATTTTGCAATCAAATGCACTTTTTATTCTGTGTCTTTTAAAAACAAAAAATTAGGTTGTGTAAATAAATGCTCTGCATTTTTGTATCACTTGACCTGACTAGCAACAAGGCACAGGCATTGGGAATCCTTAATCGGTTATACACATTTTGCTTCTTTTCACAGCTATAAGCCCAGTTTCGGTCATACAAAAATGTCTAAAATTAAATGTCTATTATAAATGTCTAAATACTTAAATGTGTAACCCTGCTCCTCATTTGTTTTCTGCGGAAAATTGTGGAGTTGTAAACCCTTGAAAGCCTAGGTTCCCTCTCTAGCACTCATTCTATGCGATACCTATGTTCGTACTGTAGGTATTACAGTATGTAACACAGCAATGTGTGTATATCATATGTAATGTGGCCCGGTGTATATCCCACTTGACTCGGCTACGAATAATTTACAATTGGAATTGCGAAAATTGCTCATTCTCATGTGAGCATCTACCTTTCACATCTCTACACTCGCTGTCTGTGATACTTTCGTATGTAAATCTCTAAACTTTAACCCGTGGAAAGGTGAAAACAGATATGGCATAGCTCCCTCTTTATGCTCCCAGAGAGCTAGTGCGTGCGTATGTCTTGTGTGACAATGAACTGGTTGGTTCGCATGTAACTCTACACATTTGCTGCCTGTAATGTTGATATGATATATATAACTCTTCTTGTTTGCTTTCATGTGAAGGTACCAAGCCCCGGGATCATTTGAAGAAGAGTGGGGAAGAGGAACAGCAAAAGCCAATGCAAACAGGAAAGACAATGTCAGGAAGAAAAGGACAAAGTTACAGCAAAGTGGAGGATCTGGAAGGAGAGACAGACAAAAACAGAAAGGGCCCGGCCAAAGAGACCAAAGTCACAAAAAACATAAACAAGGACAGCAGGACAAAAGTCAGTCCACAAAACAGACCGGTCCAGTCCAGGACAAAAATTGCCCAAAGAAGGAGAAGAGCGACGGATGAGGTAATACTCCACTGGGAGAGCGAGGCGAGGCGTCACAGAACGATCCCGCAGAGAAGACGAACGCAGTGGAGACCATGACCCTGGAAGTCACTAAGAAGAGTCTCAGGTCCTTTCCATGAAGCGGAAAGGATGAAATCCAGCATGAATAATGTCTTTGTTAGAACGGCAGGTGGAGACAGCATAGCAGTCTTTCACCGGGCGAAGACGAAAATCGAATGTGTGACTGTTTGGTGCATTATTAGGATCAACAGTTGGTGATTCTTCATGGGAGTTTATAACATTTAAAAGAGCTATCATCCTCATTATCAGTTATCCCAGTCATTCAGTACATAGTCTCGGATGGCAAAATATTTATAAATGAAATTCATGGGTAGAAGTTGTAAATATCATCTTTGAGGTTATCTAGCTAGCTAGCTAGAAGCAGCCCAATGGGGTGTGGGTGAGAGGAGGTTGTCTACTTTGACTATAAGCAGCCCAATGGGGGTGGGGGTGAGAGGAGGTTGTCTAAATTGGACTAGAAGCAGCCCAATGGGGGTGGGGTGAGAGGAGGTTGTCTTAATTGGACTAGAAGCAGCCCAATGGGGGTGGGGGTAAGAGGAGGTTGTCTAACTTGGACTAGAAGCAGCCCAATGGGGGTGGGGTTGAGAGGAGGTTGTCTCACTTGGACTAGAAGCAGCCCAATGGGGGTGGG
>JAIPMN010007476.1:13661-26155 GCA_020650975.1 Apostichopus californicus
TGAGAGGAGGTTGTCTAAATTGGACTAGAAGCAGCCCAATGGGGGTGGGGTGAGAGGAGGTTGTCTTAATTGGACTAGGAGCAGCCCAATGAGGGTGGGTGTGAGAGGAGTTTGTCTAAATTGGACTAGAAGCAGCCCAATGGGGGTGGGGGTGAGAGGAGGTTGTCTAACTTGGAATAGAAGCAGCCCAATGGGGGTGGTCCAGGGGGTGAGAGGAGGTTGTCTAAATTAGACTAGAAGCAGCCCAATGGGGGTGGGTGTGAGAGGAGGTTGTCTAACTTGGACTAGAAGCAGCCCAATGGGGGTGGGGTTGAGAGGAGGTTGTCTCACTTGGACTAGAAGCAGCCCAATGGGGGTGGGGTGAGAGCATTCATGAATGTAAACAACTCTTGAGGTATTCTCTGGAAACTGCGAGATAATCTCTCTGTAAACTTTCCTTGGAAAGTCAAAGTTAAATATACTATCATGTAACCTGTTGTGCTACACTATACATTGTTCTATAGGTATATATCTGGTATCAGAAGTTAAGACTGCCACTTTGTTATAATATCAGTCAAACGAGTCAAAGTTTGTCACTTTTTCTTGGCTGAAACCTCCTCGCCACCCCTCTCCCATCTCAAGATTAAAAACATTGTTTGCATCGTAAATTACATTGTTTGCATCGTAAATTACATTGTTTGCATAGTAAATTACATTGTTCGAATAGTAAATTACATTGTTTGCATAGTAAATTACATTCCACCATAAATGTTTGATTGGATGAAACCAGTATTTGTTAGCAAGCATTTGACAAGCTAGAATCAAGTTGAAAGTCACTTTGGTGTAATCTCCATCGTACAGACTAAACAATTTATCTTGTTCTCAATGCTACTACCTGTATGTCACACCATTACATGCAGACATAAGGAAGATCTATACAGGTATTGTTCAAAATATCAGGAGCGGAAATAAGAAAGTGTTGGAACACTGAAACTTGGTTAAATTTTTTTTCTAATCTATTCTTTGAATTTTTGAACTAAGGTGGCTAGACTTCGTGTACATTCTCCGGATTTCATGTACGTTCCCTGGATTAAAAGTGTCACGAGAAATGGCCCCATATTTTTATAAGATCCCAGGAATATTCCTGTAAATTCCAAAAAGTCCTGAATAATGTCCGATGTACCTGTTTGGCCTTTCGTTTGTAAAAGCAGTGGAACAAGCTGTGATTTGTCTAACTACAAATATAAAGTTCATTTATGAATTGCAGATAAAGTAAAGTACCTGGATCACTGAATAATTTCATTGCCTGTAAATAAATTGAAAATCTTTTTTGCCCTTTATCCTAGTCACAAACAGTGAGACTTTCTACAGGTGCTCTAAACTAATAGGCATTTGACCATCATCCTTGAAAGATAGAAACACCAAAATGCTTACAGGCCCTCCAAATTCCACACGATCATTTAAACGGTACAGTGGAGGTACTATAAACACTTGGAGTCAACATGAGCAAGTCAACACAGATGTCAAAGTACACACATTTCCTGAAAAAACAATATGGCAACCTTTAAGTTTATAATTTGTGTTTAATGAAGCAGCTGGCTGTATTGACAGCATCATTTCTTAAGGCTATTTGATAGGCTTTTTATAAATACTAATACCTTTCATTTGTTTTACCCATTTCACAACAGATGTAGAGCCTGTTTACAAAAGTCCAATTGTTTTATGCCAAATAAACTCTTACCCTAGACCACCTACTGTACAGCACTTGACAGCAGATGTGCGCAGCCTATTCTGCATATAAGACTTGAGGCTTACATTCATTGTGAGTAATTTCTAAGACCAACTATACAGCAGCTACTTTTTAGACAATACGGAAGAGATAAAAACTTTATCGATTAAGTGCTGTAACTGAACTGAGAATCTGATGAGGTTTGTCAACAATGTGCTTTAGTTTCTTTTATAATGATAGTTGGTCGTGTGTTGAGTGGAAATACCTGTCGACATCCAAAACCACAACAAAGGATGATGGGGTAGACACGGAGGAGAATAAACACTAGCGAGATGAGCATAAACTTTGTTTATTATGTAGCAAAATAGAAAGCACAATCTTTAATGAGCCCTCAGAAGAAAGATTTGAGAGAGAGTTAACCCGAATAAGAACATGTGAAAGACAAACTATAAATGCTACAAAAACATAGAAAATGAATGCAAAGCATTATGAACAGTTTCTTAGACCATAAAAAAATAGGAGATAATGTAACGAACATGAAAACCACAAAAAAAAAAACCATCTACAATTTGTGATATGGTCACCTCTGGTAGAGCATTTAAAATGAGTAGAAAGCCAACATTTGTGAAAAATTGTACGAAAATTCATGGGAAATATGGCTTGCGATAATGAATATAAAAATAAAATAAAACTGTTAGCAAACTGCTTATCCACTAGAGAGCCTGTGTAGGAGAATGTGTAAAGTAAGTTGGCCTGACATTTCGATCCTAGCAGGATCTTCTTCAAAGGCTAAAATAAATGTGATGTCATCCAAGGTTTATCATGAGGTCAGGATGTGGTGATAAATGTCATCTGAAGAGAACATGGTTTTTGATGGATTCAAGTAATCATCAATTCAGCCTCTTTTGGAGATAATTCATATTTAAAAAGCTGAATATATTACTAGCATTCAGATTTGTTTACCTTTGTTTGAGGAATTAAACATATCATGACTAAACTTCTGCCTAATGGTTTCCTGTAACTAATATGTATTAAGAATCAAAGCAAGCAGACCTATGTTTTATATACAAGGATGTAAAACAACAGTATCAATACAGTAACTCACACAGAAGTTACACAGGGCTATAAATATCAGGGATGAGCCTGGGGTAACAAAAAAAATCACGGAATTTTGCAAAAATTGCGGTATAGGCTCCAGTTTTCGTATGCTACAGTGTGTTAGGATAATAGTTTTTGTCGCCGAGGTAGAAAAAGAAATCACGGATATTCCGCGAATTCGCGGAAGAAAATCATGCCTGAAATATATGGCTAACTACAGTCGTATCATGTAGATTTATTCCTATTTAGTATTCAATTACACATGTTCTGATGATTTGATTGGCTTAAAGTTTAGCAAGAAGCTGTCTGCAAATATGTCGTAGTCCTCATGTAGTAATAAACACATATTTCTATTAGCCTCATTAATATTGATTATTCCTACTGGAGAAAAAAAACAGAGGTTAAAGGTAAATAACATGGAAATTGTGACCATCATACAGAGCAAACAAAATCAACCTTGAAGAGAAAAGATTTGATGCTCACCAGAGAAATATTGTCAATTCTTGGATTTTGTTCAGTATTAATCTAAAGTGGCAAACTTTTGTTTGTTTGTTGCCATATATACACAAGTTAACATGGGATCATCACCTTTCAAACATACAAAAATATATGTGGTCAAATCGTATAAAATTTACTGAGAAAGCACCTGTTGGAATATTTGGCAAAGGTTGTATATATCTCATTTCTGGAAAGCACTTTACAAAAATTACCCCCCAAAATAAAAAAACATCTCTTAAATTTGCTTATGAAAATTTCAAACCTGTATGTATTAACAAGGTCTAATAGAGACACTGAAATTGTGTCCAGTTTGACCTAATGGAATATCTACTATATAACCATATAACCATAAAGTGGAAGACAACTATTTGAAGACAAAAAGTCTTCATGAAGCATTTTTCCTTTTTTTTTTTTTGGGGGGGGGGGGCAGTTTCTGCTACTTATGGCATTAAAGGAGATGTAAACCCAACTGTCATCATCGGCCTATTTCATAGCGTTGCTTGTGAAGATGGGTGTGAAGAACAACTACCTCAGACAGATAAGAAGAAATTATATAATACATGTGATAGATAGGTTGGTGTTAATGAAAGAATGAAGACCTGAGCATAAAGAAAATGTACTTCGTCAAGTTAATGAAATATAAGTGTTAAAGGCTTTCTGTACATTAGAAATAAATGCCTAACAAAACAAAAAACAACTGTTGTCAGCATGGGCCTGACTAGAAATTGGTGACTAATGTTGAACTGACTAAATCGTTATATTTTCACCTGTATTAGCTACATCCGTCGCAATCTCGTAACATTAAGATTAACTTCATCGTTTTCCCTTACATCAATTTTGCCAACGAGGCAAAGCAAGAATTTGTTAACATTCAAACATTCGAGGCTCCATATTATTTGACCCGGTCCACCAGCCATGCCTCTCTTTACTCATTAATATTTTCTCTGCCCTTGACCATCTGGATGGACTCTGAGTCAACGGCGGTCGAGTGGGATTTCTTATTGGTCCTGGTTTCGGATGACGACTTGTTGTCTCCGGTGCTGTTGGATGTGGCCTTGCCCACTCTGTACCTCTCGGACATGTCAAAGCGGCATTGGAGCCACCTCCACCAGACCTGTCGTACCTCCTCCTGCCTCAGGCAGAAGAAGACGAAGATGAAAAACCCCTGAAGAGAGTTGAAGATCAGGAAGAGGAGGTTGAAGATAAACTGCGCTCCTCCGATTGCCAGGAAACCGAAGACCCAGGTGAGTCCCAACAGGACAGATATAGCGACGTAACGTAAGACCTCTTGACGCTTGTCCTGGTCTTTGCCGACGGCCGATCGACCGCATGTCAGTTGGCGGACGACCAGGACGAAGCAAACGGCGTTGCCGAGCAGCATCAGCGCTAAGATGGCCAGGACACCGATGTAGAAGGTAAGAGTTCCAGCTCGTGGGAAACAACTAGTCAAAGAGAAAGACGAGAAGACGGAAATTAATTCCACAGGAAGGATGAATGTCTGAATGGAATTCATCTTACCACCACATTACATTGATGATGTGTTGTTAGCTGTATATCAGTGTTACGATAATGAGCTGTTCTGTCAAAGGTTAGGCGAGTATATGTAACAGCTCTTGAACGGGAGAAGTTATTAAACTCGAAGACGAAAAGGAAAACATGGCGTTACTTTTGTCACTGAAATATTCTTTAACCAGGGTTATAATAGTTTACGATCTCTCTGTATCCTAACATTGTCGTTGTGTTCATGTAATAATTAACTCACTTTGATTTGAAATGAGTCCAGGGGAAACTTTTCACATGACTGAATGAATGAGGAAGTTATTTCATGCATTCTGACCAAATTTGCATACAATTTGCATACAGTCGCTGAATACAGTCGTTTTTCGAGATGTATAGCAACATTTGAAAGTTGACATCTTTTGCAATCAGAGTGACCTTGAAGCAAACAAGTATGTTGCCATAGCTGCACACACACAGTGAAAATGGGTTAAATATGCTTTTTCTTCTATATAGTTGACATCTAATTTTATACTTCAGAATTGAGATTCATTAACATATGAGTACACTTGTGTCATTGGTTGGTTGTTAAATTCACATCCCATTTAGGTAAAAAAATTGGATACCATATTCAGTCCAAGGTCCATAGAAAAAGTGTGAAAATGAAAGGAAAATTTAACCAGTTTGCTGTCATTGTGCAATTATGACATCCCGTCTGTTTGCTTAGAGTTCACTTACGTATAAAAGATGTCATCTTCAATAGCTAACATCTTACAATGCTACGTAATATGTAGGAATTATTTGCAAATTTCACCATCCTAGTATGCTTACAAGAAAATCAAGTTAAAAATAGATTAAAAGGTAAGCGAGGAGCGAAGTAAATTCCACTTTTATCAATCCAGAAGGAAGTTTCATCTGAACTGTCGACTTAACGATCATAGTTTTTGCACATATTGTATCCTCTCAAATGGAATACCTTTAATTATTTCATAAAAACAAGGAATAAACGTTATCTTTATCTTTTAAAAAACCTCAAAGAACTTGGTTTAAACAAGCATTGCAACTTACTAGCCTTCTCGAAAATGATCTGGATTCACAATTACACAAGTGACCACCACAATCAAAGGAATACCTGTATTTATCGAAAATGGAATGGAAAGAATAAAAAAAAACGTAAAATGTAGTTAAAATATCTTTATAGTCTTTCTTCTTCATTGATTTAAGCAAGAAAACATAGCACACTTTATACAGATGCAAGGATGCATATCTGCGTACAAAAGTGCATATTTTGACTAAACCCTTGTGAGTATGCATTTAGTAGGAATAAGCCCCCCCCTCCAAAAAAAAAACAGTTCATACACGATGCATAAAGGTTTTGGAGGAACCCTCATATTTCTTAAGAACATTGAACTCCCTGCCAACCTAATCAGTTGTAGCCTTATTTTCTCATCCTTATCTCTCCTTAGCTCAACCAGACCTGTGATGTTAAAGCTAAAAGTTATTATTAAAGTCAATAACATAGATTGGGGGGGGGGAAAGAAAAAGGAATTTCTGCACTAGTTTTCACCTTACCTGTGCTACTCAAAACCATTGCCATATTTTTTGTGTTTTTTTTGTTGAAATAGTTGCATTTTCTTTGCTATGATGACACATTAAGGCTCAATGAAACCTCTTTGAAATATGGAATATAAATCAGGCCTGAAGTTTAGGAGCTGCTCAACTTTCTTTACATACTTGCTCTTTGAATAAAAATTAACTACAAAAAAAAAAAAACACAACAGAATAAAAACAAATATTCAAACGTCTTACCCCATGCTGCTGCCATTGATTTCAACATGAATCTGGAGACTCCGGAATCAAAGATTTTGACAAAGAGGAGGTACATGTTCACCGCCTCTACGCACATCCACGCCACTGATGCCAAGCAGAAGAAGTGAATGAGGGCTCCGAATATGGTGCAGCCGATCTTCAGATTCACACGATCGATCCCGATCAAGAAAGACAGATAGAGGCCGAGGAGGGCAAAGCAAAGATTTATTAGAATCTGTTTGGGACGCTGTGAACGGAATTTCCTAAAACGGAACGAAATCAAACAAGAGAGGTGATCTTTGTGGTTCTTATTCACTGACTTACTTCTCAAGTACGAACACCTTTCATTGGTTATAGTAATGCAGAGCTGTTCAAACTTGTTTGTCCTTCATTTTGCCATACCACCCTGGGCCACGGTACAACCAACTCCCTCTGCCAATGTCAAAGCAGTTTGTCTACTATTCCACTATTTCTACATTCACAATACTTCACCTCTCCCCTAAATCAATGGTGGCTGTCCATCACTCCACCAATCCAACAACAAGCACACATACCAACAACACACCCATCCCTCAATATCAAAAGTTGTTATTAATTATTCCACCACCCACCCATTACAAAAAGTACAACCTAGATTGATAGCAAAAGTAAAACCTAGATTGATAGCAAATGGTTGATTTTTTTTTGTCTTTCATGTTCTTGAACGAATTAAAATTATAATTTCGCGACACATTCATCATATGAGCTTGGTACACTGATTGCAGCTGTGGTGTATCACTGACTAATGACTCCGAGTGAGAGAGAGATTATTCCTGATTAAGTCAACTTACTTGACAGCGAGATAAGTGACAATAGTTATTATGAGGGCTATGATGGACACAACGCATCCGATGATACTGAAAATATCCAAAAAGATGTTGCTGATATCACCTTGAACATCCTGAAAAGCAAACAAAAATTACTTATGGTGAAAGAAATACAGCTTAATTAATAGTTATTACGATTCATGTCAAGGCCATATGTAGCACTGGGTCTAAATATATGAAATTACAAGAGCAAAGGATTCATTCATTGGCTTAAATGGCATTCAAACCCGTCAGCGAATGATCCAGTGCTTTTGTTTTAGTTTCTTTAGTTTTATGTCCATATATAGCCCCAGGCGGGGGGGGGGGAGGGGGTGAGGGAAGGAGGGAGCACCATTCAGAAGCCACAGTACCTTGCATACCATGTAACCAGGGATCACAGCATAGTCACAGCACAGTCTCTCATTTTAGTTTCTTTAGTTTTATATCCCTATATAGACCCGGGCAGGTGGGGGATGGGTGTGGGGAAGGGGGAGAGAAGGAGGTGGAGCACCATTCAGAAGCCACAGTACCTTGCATACCATGTAACCAGAGATCACAGCATAGTCTCTCGTTTTAGTTTCTTTAGTTTTATATCCCTATGTAGCTCCGAGGGAAGGGAGAGGAGGAGGGGGAGCACTGATCAGAAGCCACAGTGCCTCGCATACCATGTAACCAGGGATCACAGGATAGTCTCATATTTTACCAGGAAGCAATGGGGAAGATATTTCAAGAGATATTCAGCCCTCTGTGTTATATAAGTAAATCAACAACAAAAAATCTGTTAGATTGTAAAGAAATTGTTGGTTATACCAGGTAGTTCCTGTTGTTGACATAACTATTGATCTGCGAATGATAAATAGCTGTGATGCTGAAGCATTGATTGTGCTATCCCAATTCCACAAGTTGTCATCAAATCCATTTGTAGAAAGTACTTACTGAGCCCAAGTGTCCATTGCACATCATAACTCAAGGCCTCTGTTTTTCTTTGAAGTGGAATTAAGGAGCTGGGGGAGTGGGGGGGGGGGGGGAGGGCAGGGCAGAGGGTGGAAAGGGCAATACGTTGCTTTGCTTTGCTGAAATGTTAAGATCTTGGTGAAGGCTTTGTACAAGTGGCTTGTTTTGCTCATTGCATCCAAATCCTGACCTGATGTGAAACTTTGAAAACAATGAAAATTCTTTCATACAGAAATACAGGACAAAATGTGCAAAGTCATCACATCAGGCAAAATGTAGTTTACATAGACTTGGGAGATAGGGAACTGTTTGGACTAAGATTTGAGAATTATTATTTTGGATAGTTTTGAATCACACACAGTTAGTTCCACAGTACCTTGATATTGTACCTTGCACTTTCATAGCAATGGATACAGATGCAGTTTTGTGGCAGAGAAGATTGTTGTAGTATAATGTAGTGGAGAGTACTGTAGCGTATTATAGTGTTATGTAGTATATTGCAGTGTAGTATATTGTATTGCAGAGTAGTGCAGTTCAGTGTATTGTAGAGTCGTGCGGTGTATTGTAGAGTAGTGCAGTGTATGAAGTGCGTGTGATTGTTGTAGTATAATGTAGTGGAGAGTACTGTAGCGTATTATAGTGTGATGTAGTATATTGCAGTGTAGTATATTGTATTGCAGTGTATTGTAGAGTAGTGCAGTGTATTGTAGAGTCGTGCGGTGTATTGTAGAGTAGTGCAGTGTATGTAGTGCCTGTGATTGTTGTAGTATAATGTAGTGGAGAGTACTGTAGCGTATTATAGTGTGATGTAGTATATTGCAGTGTAGTTTATTGTATTGCAGTGTATTGTAGAGTAGTGCGGTGTATGTAGTGCGTGTGATTGTTGTAGTATAATGTAGTGGAGAGTACTGTAGCGTATTATAGTGTTATGTAGTATATTGCAGTGTAGTATATTGTATTGCAGTGTATTGTAGAGTAGTGCGGTGCATTGTAGAGTCGTGCGGTGTATTGTAGAGTAGTGCAGTGTATGTAGTGCGTGTAATTGTTGTAGTATAATGTAGTGGAGAGTACTGTAGCGTATTATAGTGTGATGTAGTATATTGCAGTGTAGTATATTGTATTGAAGTGTATTGTAGAGTAGTGCGGTGTATTGTAGAGTAGTGCAGTGTATGTAGTGTGTGTGATTGTTGTAGTATAATGCAGTGGAGAGTACTGTAGCGTATTATAGTGTGATGAAGTATATTGCAGTGTAGTATATTGTATTGCAGTGTAGAGTAGTACAGTGTATTGTAGAGTAGTGCAGTGTATGTAGAGGAGAGTGGTTTATTGTAGCGCAGTGTAGCACAGTACAATGTAGAATAGCCAATGTCAGGCCGTACAGTATCATTTAGGTGGTCTGTTTCAAAAGTAGAAGTAAACAGTTACAAAGTCTATCAGACCAAATTCAAATGTCTGCACACAGGGTAGAGCATTGAAAAACAAGTTACTTAAAGTTATCATAACAACCATTCTAGAAACCTGAAATTTCTTTAGATAAAAATGTTAAATCAGCTCGGCTAGACTTACCACTAATATCGCAAAATTTGTCAAATGGTAACAATTACACTCCACAACTGAACTGCTTGGACCTTCGATGATGGTGGCGATGTCACATCCTTCAGACGACCAACCACCGAGTCCCCCAGCCAAGGAGAAGTTCCAGAACACGCACCTTCTGGCACTTGCATCCGTTGAACCTTCCACCTGGATGTCAAGATATCAGATGTAGAGAGGGTCAAAACTGTCAACATCCTTTTGAAATGTGTGGTTTAGTTAGTTTAGTTTAGTGAGTTTAGTTGAGCTTAGTTCAGCTGGTTTAGTCTCAAACTCAGGGATGAGCCTGGGGTAGAAAAAAATCACAGAACTTTGCAAAAATTGCGGTATAGGCTCCAATTTGCCTATGCTACAGTGTGTTAGGATAATAGTTTTTGTCCCCGAGGTAGAAAAGAAACCACGGATATTCTGCGAATTCGCGGAAAAAGCTCATGCCTGCAAAACTAGTCAAGTTAAGTTCAGTGTAGGTTAATTTTAGTGTTAGCTTAATTACTTTATGCTAGTGTTAGTGTAACTGAATTGGGTTCCATAGTTGTCTGGTTATTAATGATCCAAGTTATTTGAGAAATCTAATTTGTCATCTTTGATTTTGTTGCTTCATTTTCCCACATTTTAAGTCTGATATGTGTTTTTCTTCTTATTTCAGAGTAAAGCGTTAAAAAACAGCAAACAATAAAAAACAAACAATGGAAGATGCCACTTTAATTTATTGAAACTAGAAATATGAGCGTCAGGGTTCAATATAACGATCGATCTTGGGGTGAGGCACATTTTAATGGCATGTGACTTAAAATTGAAATTGTCTTTTGAGAGAAATCATGTACAGAAACTTCAGAAATTACAGAAAAGAGGAATCTGTTACAGTTTCCTTGCACACTCTAGATTTGGCATTTTCTGACACGGTAGATTTTTAAAAGGGGAGTAACTGGAAAGGGGCACCAACAGGCAATTTGACTTCAAAGTCATCGCTTAAACCCAGGTGAGCGAAATACGACTCAGCGTCGTCAAAAACGGTTTAACTTACAGGCAAAAGATGAAACTTGGAAACGACAGGGGAGTTGAGATCGGTTATCTTTTCTCCCTCAACGGTGGCAGAGATGATGAGACTCTCAACCTCCTCCTGCGATTCTTTTTCCGTCTCTTCGGACCCACTGCTCGTAAACAAATGGCTGGTTCGATGAATCAGAAATGTGACTGGTACCATGCCACTTTCCTCTATGAAAAGCAGAAAGCCAAAAAAAAACAAATGCTAGATAGGTAAACCTTTTTTTTTAAATTCTTTTTTTAGAAAATCTTTGATATTTGTAGAGAATTTAGGAGTTTCCAATTCTTCCTTCTCCATACTGCAGCCATCTGAATTTAATTGGAATGCCCTAGAGGAATAGAGAATTATCATTATTGTGAGCTACCAAAAATAGCTATAGATTCTGAGTTTTTGTGAGTAAGCAGTTCGGTTTAGCCCCCACCCCACACCAACCACCCAATTCCTTCACTACCTATCTTCTTCCCCCTCTCCCCCACCGACACCCACTATCACTCACCATATGCAGTGCCATCTAACAGAGAAACTGGCAGAGTTATTGCTGCCTTAAGTTCACTGATCACAGAGCTTTTAGCTCCTTTGAAAATGAGCGTATCGCCTTCGTTAAGATTCTCTAGGATGTCAGTGCTACCATCGGAGAAGTAACTGCCAAACCTAATTGGTTGCGTAAATTCTGATCGGTCAAATCGCTTAGCTACGGCACCCACGTTAGCTCTGATGTCTGTGAAATTCACGTTTCCCGGGTCTCTCTGCAAGTTGGTCAGCTGGTCTTCTAGCGACTGAAGAATACTGGTCGGGGCCTTCATGGAGACGCTATCATCGTAGGTGGTCTGCTTCAGGTCTAAAATGTTGTCGACGGCTTCGACTATATTTCTAGTGACCTGTGGGGGAAGACGATGTCAATAGATGATAGATTTTATAACGCCTTTGAAGATGATCCTGTTTAGGATTTTAAACGCCAGGCCTTTAATTTTTATGTATTTTACTTACCTACACAGCCTTTTCTTACATGTTCAAACAAATCATTCGAATAGCAATATTTTCATTTGAAAATCCGCCCTTTAGTAAGACTGCTGTTCGTTTTTTCGCCACTGGCCACTGCTGCACCTTTCAATGTTATTAGTCTGAAACATTCGCCTGTGTGTTACATAATCAATTTGCCAAGCCTCCTAGATTCTGCAACATCTCTTGATACCTCGTCACATTGGGTGGGGGGAGGGGGAGGGGGTCATGAACACGTACCTCTGGAGAAGGACTCCCGACATTAACAATCTCTTCTAATATCAAGGCTACTTTGACCAGGTCTTGACTGCTCAGGGAGGTAGCACTTGTAGCATCTGCAACGTCTCTTGATACCTCGTCACATTGGGTGGGGGGAGGGGGGGGGGTATGAACACGTACCACTGGAGAAGGACTCCCGACATTTAAAATCTCTTCTAATATTAAGGAT